>CAOJBI010291582.1:0-12792 GCA_948277035.1 Euphorbia corollata
TCGTTAACGAAATTACGAAATCGATAATGACATCACCACCATATCGTTAACGAAAGGACACCTCTAGTAGCCCCGAAATTGCTTTGTCGCTTCGTTTATGTCCGATCGGTCAATAGGTGACCATTCAGATTTCAAATCTAAGTTTCTCAATGACATAAAACCTAGTATTAAGCATTTTTGGGACTTAAAATCCATTTGGGAAATGTTCGGGTGGTTAAAGTCAGTTTCCTCTTCATCGAGGTTTCGATTTACCGACTTTAACGACTTCTTTCTCAAGCGGATTGTGATAGCAGCCCCACTTTCCCATGTTCAGACCTAGATTTAATCATTTTTATATATGTTATGAAGTTGTTGATAGGAACCCACACGAAGCGAACCCAGTTCCCGAATAACCGACCGAACGAAACTCACATGCGGCATTTTCACTAAATAAAAATGACCAACATATTTGTGTATAAAAATAAATCATTTTCATAAAAGATAAGCCGATAAAAGATTTTCATCATTTTCAAAAAGACCATGCGGGTCTCGTAAAAACATTCGAATTCGAGTACACTTGGTGCATTTGTAGATGTTTGTGTTGTGAAATATAAACTGTACTAACTGTGAGCGGGTGGTCCTTTTCACATCTATGTCAAGTTGGGTTTCGTAGAACAGGGTCGAATTGCGCGAGGCGCGAATTCGCCCGGGTTTTGGTTTTGAAAATAAGAGTCTTGCGCTCTTTGGGGAAAAATTTACTTAAGAAAAACTATTTTCAATTTGATTTCCTTAAATTAAGATAAAAAATAGTAAAATGAGGTTAATACCCCATTTTACGGAAAAAGAATCGCCACCCGGTTCAGCTTCACCGGGAATTGTGGTATACTGATCCATAGTAGGATTTTTATACTTGAAAAGATGAGATTCTGAGTTCGGATATAATAGTTACTAATTTATTCAAAAATCGAGAATTATGGTTTTATGATAATTTCGACATTACGATGGCTTAATAAAACAATAAAATTGAGCCGGAATTTCGGCATAGTAACAACGCTACTTGGGTTTTCCCATAATAATCCGGGTAGAGTATCCCCTTATTTCAGGAACCCGGTCTTCACCTGCAAACTCATTCGCACATATTAATGCATTTTCCAATAAAATAAATTAGTAAAGCAACTCCAGTGACACTTTACTCCAACATGCAACGATAATCGTAATAAAAATGAAAGTAAAAGATTTAAGGCTTAGAGCCAATACCCTCAGTTACATTTTCGCTATTCCAAGATGATGTGAGAGCTGGTGCGGGACCGAATCTGTCATTGTTTTGATGAAAACTTTGACAAAAAGTAGAAAATAAATTGATGGAATTGATTTGGCGGTGTTTTGACTCGAGTTTTGGCTATAATCACGAGTAAAATTGATTTGAGATGAGTTTTATCGACTTTAAGTCGAGAATTTCCGTGGGAAACTTGACTTAAATCGAAGCTCGAGAGATTTTTTTATGAGAGTTTTGAGTTTGGCAGAGTTTCGACGTGTTTAAAGGGGAGAACGAACGGGTTTTGCTTTGGGAAATACCGGAAATCCGAACTTGTAAATGAGATGGGGGGTTGATTTCTGTTTATAGTAGGGTGGAAAATAGCCCCGGGGCCATTTACCTAGGTAAATAGCCGCGTGGCTATTTTCCTGCTTGACACAAATCCTCGGAAATCCGGAAAGCTAGGGTCTAGGCCCTAAAATAGGTAAATAGCCACGGGGCTATTTACCTATATTGACCAAAAGTTTGACTTTTTCCGGTTTTGGTCTAAATCGATAAACCGGACTTTCCCTGGAATGTGGATTTTTGAAATTTTGATTTTTGAGTTGAAAATACGATAAATCGGCTCCGTTTGGCTCACGTCGAATCCGGATCTCGAAGTAGGTAAATTTCCTCATCGGGTCCGAGTGGACCATGCTAACACTAACCTTTGTGGATGCAGGTAGATTTACTTTCCTTCAGGTATTGCATTTAATTCAAAATCAATGTAATATTTGTTAGAATCCGTGTATTTTAGGCGATTGTATTCATTAGATATCGATGTATTTAGGTGATTTGTATCCCCGATCCTAATATGTAACTAATCCCCCATTTGATTATACACAATTACTTTCACACGTGTTTACTTTCCCGTATCTATTTATCGCTTTTGGTATACATGTTAAATAAACATTTAAGCCAAAAATACTTAGTATCTTGAAACATTGTAAAGATGGAATTCAAACCGATGTAATTTAACTCAAATGATAAACAAAATAGAGAACTCATCCCGGACTGAATCTTTATACTATGGTATTATCTCGAACATCCCGTGGTCTAAGCTGTACCGAAAATATTCCCGGAAGAGCTAATCCGAGTGGCGACTCCATAACATAGGCTAGAGATTTAGGTCTCGAGTCTATTAAACTTATTTCACAAACTCGTTTACATCATCTTTTGAAACCCTAATTTGAACCACATGTTTTTGAAAACCCTACACCCCTCTTACGGCGCTACTTGGGTTTTCCCATAGTAATCCGGGTAGAGTTTCCCCTTATTTCGGGAACTCGGTCTTCACCTGTAAACTCATTCGCACATATTAATGCATTTTATTGAAAAATAAATTAGTAAAGCATCTCCAGTGGCACTTTACTCCAACATGCAACGATAATCGTAATAAAAATGAAAGTAAAAGATTTAAGGCTTAGAGCCAATACCCTCAGTTACCTTTTCGCTATTCCAAGATGATGTGAGAGCCGGTGCTATTGCTAAAGTCACCATTTTTATGACTATTAAAGTCACCTTGGACCAAGAGTCAACCAAGATCGATTAGCGAGTCGAGTCGAATTAAATTCGACTAATGAATTGTTGAAACTATTAAAGTCATATCCCTGATTAATAAAGTCATCTTGGACCAAAAAGTTTGCTCAAACCAACCAGTGAGTCGATTAAATTCGATTAATGAGTTGTCCTGACTATTAAAGTCATATTCCTAACTATTAAAACCACCTGAACCAATGGTCAACTCAGACCGAACAACGAATCGAGTCAAACTAATTGGACCAATGAGTCAACCAAACTATTAAAGTCATAATTCCCGACTAATAAAGTCATCTTAGACCAATGAGTCAACTCAGACGGACTAGTGAGTTGAGTTAAATTTAATCCTACCAATGAGTCATCCTTGCTATTAAAGTCAAATTCCCGACTATGAAATTCATATTCTCGACTATTAAAGTCATCTTGGACCAGTGAGTCAACGTAGACTGACCAGAAAGTTGAGTCAAATTAAGTTTGACCAAAGAGTCATCTCACCTATTAAAGTTGAATTCCCAACTATTAAAGTCATATTTCAGACTAACAAAGTCACCTTGGACCAGTGAGTCAACCTATATTGACCAATAAGGTGAGTTAAATTTAATCCAACCAATGAGTCATCCCAACTATTTATGTAAAATTCTCGACTGTTAAAGTCACCTTGGACCAATGAGTTAGCCTACACTGACCAAGAAGTTGAGTAAAAATAAATTCGATCAATCAGCAATCCCTACTATTTCCAAACTATTAAAGTCACCTTGAACCAATGAGTCAACTCTAAACAACCATCGACTCAAGTCGAATTAAAATCTTACTAATAAGTTAACCTAAAGAGTCATAAATAGACTTAAGCATTCCTAGAATGACTTTAATATCTTGAGTTGCTCTCTCCAAGAAAGGAACTCATATTCGGTTAATAATCCATGATAATTAGACCAACCATTTTGTTAAATATTCAACAATATTTGACATATCCCCCAAATAATTCTAAGTCAATGTCACATACATATATACATAGATTCATTCATTCATTTAGTTTTTCTCAACTCTAGTAGGCAGGGTGAAAACCCAAAACTCTTACTAACACTTGATCAATTATGTTTCAGGTTGGAAACGTACTCTAACCCGATTCAGGCATGTACCAGATACCTCGAAAGTCAAGAATCCTTCGTTATTGTAATTACTCGCTGATTTCTTTTCTAATATAAGAATAAAGGGCAGCATGATGGAATTGAAAGCTTTAATCAAGCTCTCAAGAATTTCATGAACACTCAGAAATTCCATATTTCTATTCAAAGCATGAATGAATCTAGCAACTGAAAAGTTTAAGAGCAAGAAGTGGAATTGGCTGAATTGAAAGCGAAATTGGCCAATACTGAAACCATCACTCGAAAAGTAGAGAAGATGACTGGCCCATCACTTCAGTATTGGCTTGACATTGGTAAATTCATTCTCAATGAATTTATGGCACTTTCCGCCATCTTTGTGATTCTTTATATAGCTTCACATAGTGGACCTAGTTCTTCTAAGGCTCTTATCGAGGCTTATCACTGGGTGATGACCAAAATGGCAATCCTCAAAGCTAACATTTTAAATCTCTTTCATACTACTCTCCATGGTTAAGAAATTGACTGGTACATGAGTATACCATTTGACGCGAAGTCCAACTGGATGAAGCTAGGCTTAATTTTCATTTAGAATTATGTTTATAATCACAAAGTCAAATCCACTCTACAAGATCTTGAAAGCATGAGATAGCGTCTGATGAAGCTTTTGAAGCTTATTAACTAAGATGGATGGAAGTCGGAACCGTAGTAAGTGGGGTCTCAAAATAGGAAGCCTTGATTATCATTCTCAAAGAAGGGTCTGGCTAGAGGTACAGGGATGAAATGAAAATGAACAAGTTCAAAACCTTTAATGATGTGTTAGATTATGCTAAGAAGCTAGAGAAGTATGATGAGGAGGATTGATTAAAGAAAGAAGGGTGTCAAGCTTCTACAAGTCTCAAAACTATGAAAAGGGAAAATTAAAAACAGAAAAACTTTGGCTACTCCAAGCCATCTCAACGTGCTTTTATCAAAACTTTTGCCGCTGCTCAAGTGTAAACCCATCAGTCAATCTCATTATGGGTTGAATCTTTATCCCAGATCTTCATTAAGTCAAGAAAGAAAGATATCCTAGAAAGCATCAACCCGTTTGTCCCACCATCTGCTACAGATAAAGATAACTTCTGTTCTTACCATATCACTAAGGGGCGTAGAACTAATGAGTGCACTCAGCTGTTTAAAGACTTTCAACAAATCTTTGGTGATGGAAAGGTTAAGGAGCTAAATAAGAAGCCGAGTACTCAAACCAATTCTCTGCCAAACTTTCAAACAGTTGTGAGTGCTATCAATATCCATATCGGATGAGATGCCCAAAATCAGTACATTTCATAATACTTTCGTCATATCCCAAGATGAGGAGACACAGGGTCTTTGATGATATGGACATTATCTATCAAATAGATTAATATCTCTAAGAAATGTAGAAGAAAGGAAGGAATCAGTCCCAAGTTATATTAATAATATGATATATTAGGGAAACTCTCATTCCAATGAACATGAGGATAGATTTTAATAGTTCATGCATACCCATGGGATTTTAATAATGTGAATTGCTTCTCAATTCCTACGGTTCCTTGTTGGACCATCTCTCAAATGGTTTATCTCTCTTCCTCTCGAAAGAACCTGGAATTAGATATATCTCTCAAGAGCCTTTATGCATCACTTTGTGGTAAAATATCTAGAAAGTACAAGCATTCGTTGGTGGGAAGAACTATAAATTGACAAACATAATATGGGTTGGGAAGAACATCCACCAACACTTCCAACATTTCCATCTGGGTACCCCGAACCCGTGTATGGATCCTAAATTCAATGAAGGAATACAATTTGAGTTTGGGAACATATCAAATCAGGCACAAGGTAAAACTAGTAATATAATCAACAACAAGAACAACTATACGATCCAAAAAGAGCATGGAACCATTGAAATTACTAGGACTGTTATTTTTGAGAATCCTAAGATGTCCTCCAGGAAAGTAGGAAAGACATTGATAAATATACGGATGTTATTACTGAAACCATACTGAGTTAGAAAGGATGACAACGGAGATCAACGATATACTTCAAGAAGCCGAAGGAGCATCATCCTCCTCAATCCATATGATCAGGGAAGGAGCAACATATAACTCCATCTTCTCTCAAATTTTACAAGCTAATCTTGTCAATAAGTGTGAGTTGAAGGAAGAGGTGGTATTCATGAATTGGCCATTCATAATAAAAGATTCAATCACGGCCAAGATAAGAGCCAAATCTCTCAATATAAAAGATATCCCTTTCGAGGAAGACTTTGATGAGTTCAAACTCATCAAAACAACATACTCACCCCCGAGCATTATTAGTCCCATATCTCTAAAGAAGGGAGAGTTCCAAGGGCATTTGAGCCTTTGGCCCTAGGGAATGAAGCTCCTATCCTGCCAACTTGTTCGTCACTTTTCTACCGATATCAAAACAAGTCAATAAAAGGGGAAAAAACTTGTTCGGGTTGTTGTTAGCACCAATATCAAATAAAAAAATGATGATAACTGCAAGTATACAGTTGCAATGTAGTTTTAAAATATATCGATCCCACATGGAGGGAGTTCGGTTTCGAAAGGTTATTTGAAAACACGATTTTGAAATAAAAATAAATAAATAATTTTGGTAAAATATTGATGAAGACAGATATAGATCAAAGATTAATGCATAAATAGAGTATAAATAGTAGAAAACATATAGATTATCCCTAAAATAGATTATAGAAGAGCAAAGCATGCAAAATGGTCAGAGATGCATCAAACAAAGGATAACTTCAACATATTTGGTTCTAGACACTCTAATAATCTAAAATTCATCGTAGAGCAACACATTAAATGACTTTTTTAAATCTAGTTTGAACAAATTGTGACACTTATAAGAACCTAGACAACATCTATACTATGCTTAGTACGGGTCGCTCTCACATAGCCACATTTAATAAGTTACCACTCCTAAAATGTTGGCTTACTAAAAGACATTATAATAACAGATCCGGTGGTTAGGCTTACTAAAAGACATTATAATAACAGATCCGGTGGTTATACACAATCTTGTTAACCCTCAAACTACTCTTAAAGTCAACTAGAAAGCATATAACCTATTTAGTATAAACGATTCAACACGAAATATGCAGTATAACACATAGACATGACATAAACTTTGAAGTAGAAAGTATAAGTAGAATACAAAGTAAAGTTTTAAAGGTACGCAAGTGAAAGCTAAAGTTGATCAAACCATATCCACTCTTTAAATGAGAGTCGTCAATTCCCGCAATGCCCGCGTCTACTTTGAATTCGGTCTCTTCTCGTAAAAAAACCTCCATTAGGATGCTATTCTCTATGAAAATTGAATAAAAGAATGTTGAGGAACTGAACTGTTATTGATGAGTGCTTTTCAAGTACACTTGAACAACAATTGCTCGAATATGAAGAAAAATCTAGTGAACGATACACGAATCAAATCACTATTACGATTTTTCTTTCTATTATCTGATCTTAGTGAAATCTTTGTGATTCATTATTCTATCTATTTTTATTTCTCTATTATCTGTTTTCTATTCACATCTCTCGAAATTGGTAGTAGGAATGCCTATTTATAGAGTAGGAAAGTTGCGACGAATAGACACGTTCATTATTGAAGGGCTACATTATCTTCTTGTGATTGGTTGATAAATGTTATCCCTATCTTCAATGAAAAGGCACCTTTTAATGCATACATTATCTCCAAAAGGTGTGTTTTCGCCTGACAATTGATGGCGGTTGATCATCCTTACCCGCCAGTTGATAGTTAAGAGGAGTTGTCTGAATCCGACACGATTCACGATCGTGACAACTATGTCGCGCTCGTGAATGTTGAGATTTCATAAAACTAAACTGAAGATAGTTGTGAGCGTGAATTGCCAAATTGTGAATGGTAATCACGATCGTGACTATTTTGTGATTGAGCATTTCTTCATGATTTCTTCTTGCAACTTTCCTAATCTTTGACATCTTTGATCCTAAACCAAATCCTTGCATTTCCATCCATGTTTTACACCTTTTTAACTCCTTTTGCATAGAATTCCACTTCCAATCATTTTACTTCCAAGTTCCACCTAGTTTCTGCACTTGCATAAAAACAACTACACATCCCGTGAAATCTTTTATATAAAGTATAAATTAACACTAAATCAATTTGTTTTATATGTGAAAATCTCATGATTATAAGTGTAATTACATACTTATAACACCCCCACACTTAACTTTTATCTTATCCTCAAGTTAAACCAACAAAAAGTGTATAGAATTGGTATAGAAGTTCGTACCTCATTTGCCGAAAGATGATTGTAGTAAATATCACATTCCCACATAGCAAAAGAATTAAGTAGATATTTCAAAATTTCCCACAAACTAGTAATGTTCAATTTATATAGTTTAGTTGCATACCTTTGCTTCGAATGGAGGGTGGATCGAATTGTATCCTCAATGTAAGTGTTATAAACATTCTCAAATAGTTCATTCTCTTAAGACTGGTACGTAAAAAGCATAAAGAAAAAGAAAAAGCACACTTCGATAAAATAATATCAAGGAATTTTTAGGTAACCTAGGATGCTAAAAACACTCAGAGCAGTTGCACTTTATGCTCCATACGGCTCTCCCCTTTTTCTAGTGGTTGCATTTTATGCTCCATACCACTTTCTCTCATTTCTTAAGCATATGTTTTTGAAGTACATATTGTACTTTGCACCCATTTTTCGTGCTATGCTACTTTTTCTTTTTACATTCATTGAATGGATATAGTTTATGCTCCGTACCATTTCTCACCTTTTGCATAACTCATTGGTTATCCACTCTTTCTTTTCATTTTTTACTCAATACCCTCATCCTTTATTGATCACTCCCAAATTATTATGGCTATAGTTTCCCCGCACCTTAAACACATTCAATACTTATCAGACGTATTCGAGAATAGGATATAAAACTCACGGAAGACCTCGACTAGATAATATTCCAATCTAAACTTGTCAGTAGCATTAAACTAAAACTATATAACTTATATGAATTCATGTTTCATGGAAATATAAAACAAAATTACTTGGAATGTTGCCTTCGAATGTTACTCACCACTCATCCTTGCCTAATGCTAATGTTGTGCCTCAGTAAAGCGCACTCTCAATGTGAGCTCAAACTCAAAACAAAATTTTATTTTTGCTCGAAATTTGCACTAACATCGAACTTAAAAATACCTAACAATCAAAAATACCTTGGACAAAACGTTAATATAGTAAAGGTATAAACAAGGTATAAACACATAATCAATGAAAATTTCCATATGCTTCTAATTTTTATAAGTTTATTTAATTTTTTTGGATTTTCAGGATTTTTTTAATCAATGAAAGTTCTCTTACCCATCAAATTAATGCAAAATTGATTTGCTTGAAAAGACTCCGTCATACTTGCCGAATCCTCTACTTCAAATCCAAACCAATCATTCATTTGTGTTTTAGTAACAATGTATTCGTCTCCTTGATTATGAAGATGAATTTCTCTCTTCTTATTATCTTCAAAGTTAAATGTCATGAGACATTCCAAAATCCAATTGCGATTTTATGGGAATCGCATCAATGCAAACTTACTCAACCCAAGGTCAGTAAGATATGTCTCCATCTGCTCCTAGAGTCTCAATGTTTCCAAGAAAACCAAATCAAGAAATAACATACCATTGATTTCCAATTTGTTCAACATCTTGAATCTCTTCCCTTCTTCTCGAGTTCGAAGTGGGAATGGACATCCAAATTCCTCTTGGTAGTTTGGTGGCTCTATTCTAGGTCGGTTAGCAGGCAATTTGGTGCGAACCATGGTTGATTTGAAGTAAAATTATGAGAGATTAAAATTTGAAGAATAATTAAGATGATTGTCGAAGAATTTTTCTTGAGAAAATTTGTAGGAGGTTGTGGTGGCTTAAGGGTTCAATAGGAGTCTTTATATAGAATTTTATTAGGTCTCCAATTGGGCAAATCAGTCAAAATAGTCGTTATTGACATAAACTAGCTGTTTATAGCGGTTTAAGCCACATGTTGCGCATTAAATAGCGAGCTGTAACTGTTATAATTCTTTGTATCGTGATCGTGAAAGCATGTCATGATCGTGACTTTCTTCAAAACAAAAATAGAAAGTTTTGCTCCTAATATTCACGAGTGCAAATAGTAGTCGCGATTGTGATATGTCCAATTTCTTCAAACTCTTCAATTTTTAGACCTTAACCTATAAAACTAATAAAAACATATTAAATAAAAAATAAATATATACTATTCACATACCTGGAGATGATTATGGTGAAATTAATAATTGAAAAACAACTTCTTGTTGTTCCAAACTATTCCGGAGATATGGTTTGCATCTTTGACCATTAGCACGAAATATAATGCTACTTTCGGTTTTCAATTCCAATGCACCATGGTCAAACACTTGAATCACTTCTTAGGGTCCTTTCTAATGAGATTTAAGCTTACCAGGGAACAAACGAAGTCTGAAATTATATAATAAGACTTTATATCCGATCTTGAACTTCTTTTCTCGTAATTTCGCATCATGCCATTGTTTTGTCTTCTCTTTATAGATCTTTTCATTCTCATATCACATCAAACTTAGTTCTTCTAACACATTCAAATTCCACTTTATTCTTTCACCAGCCTTCTTCAAATCCATGTTTAAATTCTTCAAAGCCCGTAGAGCCTTATACTCCAATTCTACTGGTAAATGACAAGCCTTTCTTAAATCAACTTATAGGGAGCCATACCAAAATATGTCTTAAAATCAATTCTTTAAGCCCATAATGCATCATTAAACTTAGTAGACAAATCATTCTTATAGTTTGAGATAGTCTTCTCGAGAATCCACTTTATTTCTTGATTCGAAACTTCTACTTGACCACTAGTCTGAGGGTGATATGGGGTAGCTACCTTATGATGTACTCCATACCTAAGCATCAAACTCTCAAAAGTCTTATTTGTAAAATGCAAACCTCAATCACTAATTATAGTCTTAGGAATTCCAAATCTACTGAATAATTGCTTAAGAAACTTAGAAACTACTTTAGCATCATTCTTACTACATGTGTTAGCCTCAACCCACTTTGAAACATGATCAACTGCAACCAGAATGTAATGATTACCTTTAGAGCTAGGAAATGGTCCCATGAAATCTATACCCCAAACATCAAAATAAGATGTTTTCCAATGGCATCTCATCCTTTCAACTAATATTTCATGTCCTTTGACAATTATCACATCTCTAAACAAAATCTCTAGCATCTTTGAACAACGACAGCCAATAAAATCCACTTTCCAATACTTTAGCAGCGGTGTTTACTGATCCTAAGTGTCCTCAATATATGCTATCATGACAATGACTTAAAACTGAAGAAAATTTAGTTTCATCTATACATCTGCGAATAATACCGTCAGTACATACCTTTAACAAATAAAGGTCATCCCAAATGAACGAGCTAATATCCTTAAGAAATTTCTTCGTACCATTATAATCTAGATCAGGAGGTAACGTTTGTGTAACCAAATAATTTGCAAAATCAGAATACAATGGATTAACAATATGTTCAACAGACATAAGATTTTCATCAGGAAAAATTTCATTTATATTACCAGTCTTACCTATATGTCCATTATCATCCTTTAGACGAGATATGTGATCAGCTACGGTATTCTCACTTCCTTTCTTATCCCTAATTTCTAAGTCAAATTCTTGTAAAAAAAGGATCCACCTAATTAATCTAGGTTTGGCATCTTTTTTAGCAAACAAATATCTCAAAGCAGCATGATCAGTATAAACTATAACCTTAGATCCAATCAAATAAGATATAAACTTGTCACATGCATAAACAACAGCCAACATTTTCTTCTCAGTGGTGGTGTAATTAACTTGTACAGGGGACAAAGTGTGACTTGCAAAATATAAAGCATGCAAATTCTTTTCATATCTTTGACCTAAAACACAACCAACAGCAACATCACTAGTGTGAATACTCAATTTTTCGGCTCAAGAATTAAGTCGAAGAAATTGCAATTCAGCCCCTAAAAATAATTAAAACGCGAATTTGAAGGCCTAAACGACCGAATTAGGCCTCGATAGGATGATGCTAGAGGCATAAACGTCTAGCGTTGACCGTTAGGCCGTTTCGACTCAAAAAAGTCTATTCTTTCGCAAAAATCCGAAGAGGTGAAACGCAGCAAGCTAAAAACCGATCCTTTCAAAGCAGCTCCGGTAAAAGTCTCCAGAAGTATGTCAATATACCACTCAAAACGTCCGTAATGGAATGAGGATCGCAGAAGTGGTCTCGAAATCTTTTTCGGAAGTTTGAAAAATGCGAAAGAGGGCACCGAATTGTCATCCGGCCAACGCCATGGCTGGCGCCAAGGCGCCGTGGTCGGCGCCCCGGAACCAGAATTTCTGGATCTGCCCCTGAAAACCCTAATTTTCACCTATATAAACCCCTTCCCTGCTCAGTTTTCAAGGGCCCAGACT
This sequence comes from Euphorbia corollata, assembly GCA_948277035.1. NCBI lineage: Eukaryota > Viridiplantae > Streptophyta > Magnoliopsida > Malpighiales > Euphorbiaceae > Euphorbia > Euphorbia corollata. The sequence goes on from CAOJBI010291582.1 coordinate 12,450, forward strand.
TTTCGGTGAATAAGTCTTCTCTCTCTCTAGTCCTTTATTCGATCCTTTCGAAGCTTTCTGTCTGTCAACCTTCGAGTCTTTTAATTTTTAATTACGACGAAGTGCTGCCCGATTAAATTTCAACTCTAATTAAATTAATTGGATTGATCTGGAATTAAGAAGCGGTACAAAGGCCAACAAGGTATAGTTTTCTATCTCTTTCATCTTGCATTCTCTTCATCTCTGTTCCTAAAGGAACATTCTTCTCATATGCATTCTCTTCATCTCAGTTCCTAAGGAACATTCTTTTCACCAAAAATTGGTCAATTAAGGAAATCCTAAATTTGGGTTAATCAATCAATCT
>CAOJBI010291838.1:0-14461 GCA_948277035.1 Euphorbia corollata
TATATCATAATGGATGATGTTTTAAAGATAAAAACGAGACAAATAAAAAATTTTAAAACGACATGTTAAAAAGTAAACAATTGACAAAAATAAGATAAAATATATAAATACAAAAGGTAAGGGACGAGAATAAAAGGTGAAATGTAAGGTTTATTAGGTTAAAGGGTAAATTTAAAAAACATGCATTGCGGTTTGTCCAATGGGCGGTGCCAGGAATTTACTAGGGTAGGGCTTAACGGCAATGACCGCCGACATGTAATTTGGGTCGGTACAAACTTCAATTCGATAGATAAAAATGTTACATTTCTAATTCAAACCAATTTAACAAAAAAAAATTTAAAAAAAGTGTACAACATAATAGTTAATATTTTATGTCCATTTTTTCACCGGAAATGTTATGGACTTAATTACTATAAGAAGACAATATAATTAAATAAAATCAATCAAAAAATCTATATTTTAATTAGAAGGAACCCAACTCCAATTATAGCAATTCAATATAAATTTTTATCAACCTAATTTTCTTTCATTTTAATTATAATAAACATCTTTCTATTTAATTCAATAGAAAAAACTAAAAATAATTCATTTTTAGTTAATCTAATTCAATTCAATAAAAATTCTTAATTATTGTTTATGATTAAGAATTTTTTATAGAGTGGGCATCTAACCCGTAACCTTCCACCCCACTTTGAGATACTACAGAGTGGGCATCGAACTCGTAACCTCCACCTCACTTTGAGATACTAACTAATTGATCCAGAAAATCTAAATTTAGTTCAACTTTAATAAAGCTTAATCAAAACTCAATTCAATTTCAATAAATATAATTACATGTCAATTTAATTCCAAAACTCCTAATTTATTCAAATTCCAAACAACCTATTTAATTTCATGTCAAACAAATCCAGTGATGGACTGGTGGTGAACAGAATTAAGGTTAAAAAAAAAAGAAAGTAAAAAGAAGTTTGAAAATAGAAAATGTCATGAATGCATAATAAATATTAATGATCCAGCAATAAAATGACGTACTGATAATTACAACCCATTATATATTGGTCCTAATGAACACCCATGAGCCCAAACCCACTCCACTTCATCTTCCCCCTTCTTCATTCCCTGTAATACGAACGTTCTAGGGTATGATTACAATATGAAACTGAAAACTACTCCTATGATGGATACCGGCGGCTGGGGTAGGGCTGTAGCCATAGTCCGCCCTACCTTGCCGCCGCCACTGGTTATAGCCTTCAGTAATAACTAATTTCATGTTTTAAATTCTTCAACTTATTAAAAAACAAACTTCCTGAACTGTCTCGAGAAACTTATTATCCGTAAATTATCAAAATGAGATGGTATTCTCTCAAATTTGAATAAATATGCATGACTTTGATCCACGGATGTCGTTACGTTTTAACTTTCGATTGGAAATAGAAAATCGAGAAAAAATTATATCTGAAAAAGCGAACTAGCAAGAAGGGGCGTTTAAGGACGGGGTGATGCATATTTTGAAAGTTGAGCGAGTTACGAGATCACTTAAACCATTCAAAGACGGTAAATTTTTTGGAACAAGTTTGGGAAGTTACTAACGTATTAAGCCATAAAAAAATTATCCAAAAATTGGATAAGTTTTGATAACATTGTATTTATTTTAGCTTAATACATCTATGGTAGCTTCAGCTTGACAATTTTTCATATCAACTTTGACTTGTACGTGTGAACCCTCTCAACTTAATAAAAATGAACCTTAAAATCACCTCAACTTGGCTAAGTAAACCCGAGAGTCGCCACAACATGGCAAAAGAGTACATAAGAGCCGCCTCAAGCAGAAATTCATAGTTATGGAGCAACATGTGCATTATATAAGCATTTTTAAACTGTAAATAATATGTCAAAGCAGTTGCTATCGAATGTTAGCATGAGGTGGCTTTAATGTGCACTATTGCTAAGTTAAGGAGGTTCTTGGATGCACTTTTGTCAAGTTGAGAAAGTGTAAAATGAGCCCTTATAAATGTATTGAGCCTTAACTTTCTATTCGTGGAATGGTTAAATTTTTTATCTAGGCAATCAAGGCCAAAGCAAAATAACTATAAAAAACACTAACTTTTGTAGTGAATTTTTGATATGTTTATCGAATTATTGAAAAATAAGTTGTATAAAGGATGTATATCATTTTTATACTAGATATAAGATTTCATGAAAAGGTAAGGAAAGCTCGTATAAGAAAAACTATGAAAAGTATAATTATGAAACCTTTTAGTGTAAAGACAAAAATAACAAAAACTTTTTCGTTTCATGTAAAATATAAATATGATCATCTTGCATGTAAAACAAAATAAAATTAATTTTTTTTCATATATTTGATTGTGTAACCCAAAAATAAATTGAAAAAAATATGAACAAGGCCTAATGAGCTCGGTCATTGATAGAGGAATGAACTCACGACCCTTCCATGGCTAGCACCTAATATGGTAAAAGAGCATAAACATAATCCTTTGCATGTAAAATAAAATAAAATTAGTTTTTTATTTTGTGTATTTGGTTGTATTCTCAAGAATCAATTGGAGTAAATATGATCCTTTCATATAAATATAAAGGCATAAATATATGGTATGTGAATAAAATAAAATTAATTCGTATCTGGTTGTATTTCTAAAAAAATGAATTGGAACAAATATGAACAAGTCTGATGGGCTCGGTCATAGATAAAGGAATGGATCCACGACCCTTCCATGGGCTAGCACCCAATATGGAATTATAATATTATCTGCTGAATCAAAACATATGACGGGGTTTTCATATAATTTTTTTTTTCTTATGTATCATTTGAGAATCATTGTACAAATTTAGGAATTTGTTGAGAAGAAGACGATTCGTTTTTCTTACATAAAATTTTCCATAAAGAGAGTTTATCCTACTTCGATATTCACAAGAAAATAACAATAGGAACGATTACATGCCTGCACTTTCGTAAAATAGAGATTAGCTCGATCTAATCACTGCTACAATTTTTCAATACATAAATAATGACATTATAGACATCGGAATAAAAAGCTAAAGCATTTAGTCTCAATCTAAGGTTTATTTTTTCAACACAGTTAGAACTACTTCAAGTATGAAAGGGGTTTTGCCACCATCAACCCCTTCAACTCGTTATGGAGGTCAAACTATTCGAGGAATCATTGATGCAAATTTTCTATATATTTTCAAGATTTTCTTTAACATGAAAAATATATTATTTATACAAAACAACGTTGATGGTCATAAAATAAGATAAGCTAATGGTATACCACAGGGTAGGGAATGAGGTTGCTCACCTCTTTCCTAAGAACATTGGGGTTGGAAATTTGATTTCCACCATTAAGAATGAAGCACATCTCGTGTCAAGTTGCTTACCGCTTTATGAGTCACTGCTTAGTCCACAAAGTTGTTTTCTTGCAATGGTTTTTACAAGTTTTAGATATTATCATCTGTGAATTAATATTCATCCTGAACAAAAACTATACCAAAACCCATCAAAGAGAATCAAGATTTGTGAATTATAGATAATTCTTAATACTTAAAATGATAGTTCAAAATACATAAAAGATCGATCATGATAGCACCAACAACACAAAAATACAACGGAATAAACACAAAAGAAAGGTAAACAAAAAAGAATCAAAATCAAATTAGAAAACAAAAAATAGTAGTGAACCATATATAGCAGCAGCAGCAGCAGTACCGATACCATATATCAGCCATCAGCTCCAGCGCTACCAACTTCCCCGGCAGAAGCAACAGCAACAACAGCGGCTGGTCCAGCCATATCAGTAGCGGTGGTTCCCTGGTGAAGGCTGCTGCCTTCTGATTCATCTCCTTTATTTTTAGAAGATTTGCTATCTGAAACTTGATCTCTTTGTTTTTGCTGCTTGAATGCTGGTATGCACCCACATATATTTGGACACTTCATTTCTTACGATTGCTTCCCCAATTTTAGCTCTTCTATATAAAGGACACCCGGAAATGGCCCTTCTTGTTCTTGTTCATTTATTATTAAATCAAAGTTTGCCAATACTATTCCTTGTTTAATTACCATAAATCATGGAATCATTAGTAGTATGAACTATATATAAAGTATATTAATTATTCGCTGTCACTTGTCTTTTCCCTTTTTCTTGTCTTTCCTAATTCCTTTTCATTTGAGGTGACATTATTCAATAGATTTAATTTTATCTAAGAATAATAATAATTACACTACATTCGTTAATCATGCTTGCTTGACTAATAAGACATTAACTCGATCCTTATCGATAATATCACTATTCATGTACGTGATTTTTTCATAATTAATTTAACCTTTAGAAAGGCGGATTTCAATTTTGAGTTCCGGGATTTTGTTTTTATTTGTTTTCCAATTCACTGATTATTGATGTATACATCAATTGTTTAGCCCTGATATTTATACGGTTGAGTAAATGAATTGGGAGCCTAATATATGTGATCTATTCTTTTGGTTGTTTGTAATCCAACCATACCGTTGAGAAGTTGATCAAACAGTTAATATTAGATGGGAATAATGGCATGAGAAAATTGGAAAATTGCTGTAAAGTCAAATTTAATGGAAGTCAATCATTAAAAGAAATGAAAGATTCCTTAAAAAAGTAGAAAGAAAAAGAATGATCGAGTTGTTTAACAGACTGTTATTTGCTATGAGCGACATATAGATGCCAACTTCCTCGCTTACTGCCAGTGCCATGTGCATGTACAGATTCCATCACTTGTTTAAGGGACAGCCTATAATAATGATAATAATTACAATGATGATAATGATAATAATAATTATTATTTATTTATTTTTTCTATTTAAATATTTTCACTAATTTTTTAATGTATTAATGGTAATTAAATTTTTTTAACAGAAGCGTTTAAATTTAGAAATAATTAATTACATATGTATTGATTTCACTTTTGTAATATTATTGACTTTTTTCTCTGGGACACCGAGCCGAGCTAGATGGGTATATTTTACTATTAACTTTTAATCACTTTAAACAATTTTGTCCAATCAATAATCATAATAACATATGAATAAAATGTTAGTAGTCGTATTTCTAAATTGATTGGCTTTGATTTTATTCGTAGACTGTTTATGGAGTGATTTTAGTTTACCATGTTACAAACTTGTTGCTCCGTTGTTAGTATCGTGTAATTTGAAAGAATTGAACCATAAAGTCCATCCTCAAAAATTCGAAAAAGCGTGAGATTGTGAGTTCATACAACCTACAAAATTAATAAAAAATATTTCATATTTCTTGAAATGAAATTAATAGAATTATTTTACAGAAATAAAATGTTTTAAGTATTAAATAAAAAATCTCAGCCTATACTAAAAACATATTTGTGAATATGTAATCTACCACCCGCAACTTTATGATGTCAAATTTTCCTCAAATTGTAGACATTTTATCTTTCGACAATTGATTTTGAATACAACGTATTCTACAAAATTTTAAGAAACAGTGTAATTAAATTTCATTGATTAAGTTTAATATAAAAATTTAATAAAATCAAATTAAGCTGAAAAAATAGGAAACTAACTTTAAAATATGTACAATCCATTTTAAATTCTTATGTTTCGAAAAAAAAATATGTTATCCCAAGATATGTAATCCAGTGACGGAGCCAAGATTTCAATTAAGGTGGGGCATTACCGTATATAAAATTTGATTTGACTCAACCGAGACTTTTTTCTGCACAGATTCATTTTTTACTAACCTTATCAATTCATTCCACTACTATTTGATGTTGGTGGTTTACGCTACAATTTTTTCTATTTAATTATAAATTTATCAATATTTCCGATCAATTATAATATTTCCTAAAATGTAACAAAACAGTTTCAATTTCACTGTTAAACTATTAACAATTAAACAATTTCTAATTTCTAATTGAAATTTGAAATGATTAGGATATGAAGCAATTTCTAATATTGCATTTAATCCATACATTACAATTTTAATAACATATTACCACATAATTTCAATTTCATAGACTTTTCCTATTGGGTTATATCTTAGTTTCACGAAGAAATTTCTAAATTGACGTATATAGAATCACTAACAAAAATTATACAAATTAAAAATTCTAAAAGGCTTAACCTTTTATTTCCAGGAAACTCTCTTATTCTTATTTTCTACTTATTTGATCTTACAAATGACAAACTCAAGCTCTTTATAAAGAATTTTTACAGCCTATGACTTACAATAAAATAAATAAATAAAATACTGAATTTAATTATCTTCATAAATTGAAGATTAAAAACTAAATTGTAATTCTTATATGAACAAAAATGCAATATAGAAAATTTAGTTAACATAAGTAATCCGAAGTTCGTTTTATATGTCTCATCTTCCCTTCATTTACTAAAATTAAATTCATGAACTTAATATTACTATTAGAACCAACTAAAGTACCGAATAACTTCTTATCAAAAAAAAAAAAAAGTACCGAATAACTTCAATTTTATATAATTCAACATTCATTCCATTATTCACCTAAACTCCAGCAAACCATGTTCTTTGCTCTTGTCCATATGCAAGCAAAAGAAATATCTACAGTCCACCGAGCTCCAATTTCAATACCCACCAACTTATTTTCTCTCACAATTTGATCCCAAACTGCTTCCATTTTTTTTCACCATTTCCCCCAAACTCGATATCTTTTTACTTTTACCCTCTTCAAACCCATAATTCTCAATCTTAAACTGCTCAGCCAACACTTTCCACGATGCTTTCATTTAAAAACATCCTCGTTGCTGCAATTAAAAGCTTCATTCTTCCCCTTTGGATCAACTGCTGCCCAAATCTGTTGTTCTGCTATCAAATCAGCATCTGATACAAACCAATATCCGTCCCAGGTCAATTCCCGGGAAAAATCAACGGAAGCCCTTGACGCTTGCAGATTGCTGCATAAACACATAGTGTACTCACCAAAATGATTAAAGAACAAGGAGAGAACCCGAAAATTACCCCTGGCCTATGAATTGACCATGTCAATCCTCTCTTGGGCATTTCGTTGAACACTATATCTTCTATTGCAGCAGCCATGGCATCGAGCTTTTCCCCACCAAGCTCAGTGCCGCACCTATGGGAGAGGGGGAGGGCAGTTTCGGTGCCGGTAGGGCATGTGTCACCTGTGCCCCACCCCTGATGTAATCAATCTATTGTTAACGGATATCATAATTTCAAATATTTAAAAAACATATATGTTATATGTCATGTCACATACCTTGGTTAATTCCATTATCACTTTGTTTTTCTACAAAATAACAATTACTTTTTCATTTGTCGCTTTGAATCAAAATTTATCGACATAATGGTAATTAAGGATAAAATAATAACCATCATAAACATATTTTTATATTGTTATAAATACATACAATTTATAGCAAATTACTATATAATGTATTTTTATTAGTTTTTTATATATAAAATAAAGTTATTATTTCACAATTGGTAATCCAATTAATGATAATGAATAACTATCTATTTGTTTAACAAATAAATATTATATCAACAAACATTTCCAACATGTAAAAAATATTATATAAATTAATATAAAAATATAATTTAAATTAAGAAAAGATGTTTTTCATGATTAGTCCTTTTATCTCTTTCTAAATTTATAATCTTTATTCATGTTTTTAAGCAATACCGCCACTTTCTCTACCCTACAATATTATCACCATATCACCTCTTTCGTTACATCTTTATCTTCACGCACCCTTTCTATATCATCACAAATACAGTTGCATAATCTTCTTTTTATCTCTAATACTCCACCACCTTATCATCGTCTCTACCGCCGCCGTTACATCTTTTCACTATCATCATGTTTACCTCTTCCGTCATGTCATCACCATCACCTCCACATACCACCTCCTTTTCCATTACCGCTACTCACCTCAACGCTACCTCCTCCATTCTACTTCTGCCATAACCATTATCACTACGATCTCTTATTCCATGTTCACTTTCACCACACTATCACCATTACCTCATACACTTTTATCGTCACTTCTCCATCGAATTGTCACCATCCTCACCTTTGCATCCTTGCTACCAGCAACGTATCCCCACCTTTGCCTATTCCGCACCTTCATGATCGCTATTGTTGCCATCACCGTTTCCTCCCCCACACCCCTCTTCTACCTATATTTATTTTTATATAAAAATTAATTTGTCCCACTTATTTTTTTACGTAATAAAATAATAATTAAATAAGATATTTCTCTATTTTATATATTTATAAATGAGTGTTTTTTATGAATAAAACGAAAGTTTTAGGGGCATAAATATTATAACCAAATATCTATTTGTATATTTTTTTTATATTGTAAATATTTTGTTTGTTTGTAGATACAAACAACTCATTGACGTTATTTCCCTACAAACAAATCTAATATGAAAAAATTGGAATGAACCCTAACCATATAATGAGGTGTTTCTCAAAACTTCTCATTGTTAACTTATTCTTAAAAGATACTTATAACAAGATTTTAACTTAAAAGTCAAATAGTGAAGTGTTTCTGATTCTTTTTTTATAACTTAAAAGTTAAAAATAAATTAGAAGTTAGAAGTAAATAATACTAACTTCTCAGAAAAGTGTCTTTTAAGTTAAAAAGGGTAAACTTAAAAAACATGACATGTGATTTCACTTATTATCAAAACGATGACTTGTTTGTAATTGGTTGAGTTTTCGGTGGATAATAAGTGATAACAAGTCATTCAAATTATGCAAGTCCTCATTTGGATAATAAATGAAACCACAAGTCATGTTTTTAAAGTTTATTCAAATTAAAAGTATCTTATAAATTAAAAATGAGAATTTTTGAGAAAGATCGTGTCTAACATATAATTTATGAAATTAAAAGCAAAGAACACATTTAAATTTGGAAACAAACGATATCGGAAATCCTCCCCTTCCCTTCTAGGCTTCTACATCGAAGAGAAAGGAAGAAGGGATATCAATCTTTTGTTTTGTGTTCTCTTTTACCATGGACGCTCATCACGCATCTCTTGGTCGACGAACGGTGCTGTTCTTCATCTTCCCTGTCTATGCAATGGATTTTCGTTTCATTTGATTCTTTTTTGAATCAATGGTTTTGGTAATACGTTGATTTTTTTTTTTTTGCAGTTGGAAGAGATCAGACAAAAGAGAGCAGCGGAGAGGTTAAATAAGACGAATTCTGGACCTGATCTGACCAAAGCATCAATCCCTAATGGTTTTTTTTCCTCTTCGTTAATTTCATTTCTAAAGATTATTTTTTGTTCGTGCATTTTTACTAGTTTTTTTTTTTTAAATTCATTCCCTCTAAGCAGATAATTTAGGGATGAGAAAATCAGAAAGCACAAATCGGCTTTCAGAGGTAGGGAATAACATTTCAGTTCTTCTTTTTATAATTTCTGGTTCTTTGTTATGCTGTTCTCTTGAATATTCAATATGTAGCTTAATTGACTGCTTAAGGGTATTTAATGCTTTTTGAGACTTGTAAATTTTTTTGTGAAGAAATTCGTGAGTCTTTCAGCGAGAATATTAGAAAACAATAATAATAAAAAAAAACAGCAGCATATTCCTTTTTTTTTATAGTAGATTTGGTGTAACATAGATAATTCCTATACATCTGCCATCATGGGCAAGATACGTTGAGATGAGACGGAAAACAATCTTCTTTTCGTTTTTAAGTTTGATTTTGTTGAATTGGTAATTTGGTGCTAGATGTATATATTTTTAGCAGCTGGCTGTACTCCGTAGATGCTGCTCATGCTAACTTCTTTATGTGTGTGTGCGCGCGCGCATATGGATGGTATAAACTATAAATATATCTAGAGATGATTATAGCTTTTAATGGTTTGTGCAGACAGATATTAGTGGATTAGTATCTCAGCTAAAAGATCTGCAGAAAAAGAATGCTGATTTAGAGGAAAACAACAAGAACTTATCTTTTATGGTATCTGTTTAAATTGGTTTTCTTTTCTCTATTGAGGTTAGTGAAGCACAATAGATTTTATTGATTAAAGTGATTTCTTTTTTTTTTTGGTCTCACTTCTCAGTTTCAATCCAAGGATGTCGAGAATGAATCATTGCTGAAGCGCTTAAATGATCTGGTAAAGGAACTCGCCCCCCTCTCTTGAATTCGTTCTGTATGTTTGGCAAAATAACCATCTTAAGTTGAACTTTGAAGTTTGATTACACCCGTTTTATCATCATATGCAGGAACAAAATACTGTTCCGTCTTTAAGAAAAGCACTGAAGGATGTAGCTATGGAAAAAGATGCGGCAGTGGTTGCAAAGGTAAGAATTTTTCTATTAGTTGTTCACTTGCATGCTTTATATATGTTAGTCTTCTTTTTCATCCTTCACCCATATTATTTGATATCTAGTGTAGGAGGACCTAACAGCCCAGCTCCGCACTCTTAAAAAACGTCTAAAGGAAGCAGAAGAAGAACAATACAGAGTATGAGAGTTGAGTTTGGCTATTATAATATGAAGTGGCATCTCAGTAAGCATTTTCATATTTATATTTTTGCAATAGGCTGAGGAAGATGCAGCAGCCTTGAGGGCAGAATTAAACATGATACAGCAACAGGCAATGAGCAATCCACTTGTGGGGATGAATTCTATTGGCAGTTCTGTGGATCAAGTATCAGGTCTAGAGAAGGAGTTGGCCAACCTTAAGTCTCAACTGCAGGTTAGAAATTTTAGATTCGTAATTCTTTGTTCCTTTGGACCTTTATTATTTGTAATTTTCTTATATTGATATACTTCTAGCAAGAGTCATTATTGAGGCAGCAAGAACGACAAAATTTAGTGGAGGAGCAGGCACGGGTTTCAACCCTTGTGTCTGAAAAGCAGGTGTTGGAAGAGAAACTTGCAGTTTTAAGCAGTAGACCCCCTGGTATAACACCTATTCAATCTTTCCCGATTGTCTAGTTGCCTTGAAGGCATTAATCGTTGATGAGTATGTTGCTTAACTTTCTTCCTTACTCTTTTTTGCTTTTTGTTTATGAAGCAGAAGGACCAAAAGTGGCTGATCAAGCATTTTCAGTGGTAAGGGAATGTTTGCAGTTGTCCTTATTTTTAGTTCAGCTGTCATTTGTACAATTATTGCTTGCTGGAAACATATCCTATCATAATTAGCGTCTTTTTTGTACCATTTACTATATTTTCATCGTTATCATTTATATTTTAATTTCTTGATTCCTTGCAGTTCCTTTTGCGAAGGATATCTCGTTTTGTGGGTTAAGATATGAATTACTGTCTTGATGCATGTTAAAAAACTTTGCAGGAAGAAAAGGAGAAACTTGAAAAGCAGTTACATGATATGGCTGTAGCAGTTGAAAGATTGGAGAACAGTAGACAGAAACTTTTAAAGGAGGTGCATTCTTTGATCTCAATCTTTTTCTTGTAGTAATGGTAATACCAATAGAAGTTAGAATTTCACTAAGCATCTTAAGGTAACCTTTTGCAGATTGATTCCCAATCTTCAGAGATAGAGAAGTTATTTGAGGAAAATTTTAATCTCTCTTCTTCTTATGAAGAGGCAATAAGCATAGCTAAACAATGGGAGAATCAGGTAACTTATACACAGCTTTATTTTGCTAATTGGGGCATGTGAAAATTTGTTTCCCATTAACTACTTTCCTATGTCAAATATCATGGCTTAGAAGTAGCTAATTGCAGAAATCTGAAATGTAGTTTGGTTCATGAAAATCAGTAGAAAACTAAATAAGCATCTGTTGCTGATTGCTGAAGCAATGGAGACACTAACGATTTAGCACATCTTCTTTTGGTTTTTTATGGGAAAAAACCATCACATTCAAAATAGAATATCAAATATGTTAAATTGGTTCTCTTGGTTGCACGCTATAGTTGGAGGCCAGGAGAATGTCTCCCCTCTGAATTTGTAAAATGTGCCTAATTAAATATTGGCTCTAACATTAATTGCATCGCTTTATCTTGTTTCCTTTCCTGGAATCATATTCTTTTGTGTTGAAGAATCTATCTGGTGGGAGGTGTTGTTTCAAACAATTCCATTTCCTGGCGACATTTTTATTTGAGATAAATAATTTGAATAATGTGTAACTTCTACAGTTGAAGGACTGTCTCAAGCAAAATGAAGAGTTGCGTGGAATTCTGTCAAACATGAGAAGTGAACAGGCTAATATGGTTTATTTAAGTGATAAAGATACTGTACGAAGCTCATCAACAGACCGTAGTAGTCAGCCAGTCGAGAATGGTTCACAGTCATACACAACTGAAGTTGTTTCACTCAAGGTTAGCTGTTACAGGGAGGAGGATTTGTTCTAACTTTAACAACCCAAGAATGTTGCATTGTTTCTGGACAGAATCTCATATCTAGGCCATGAATCATGCTTTTGGTTTTCTCTGTAGAGTGAACTAGCAAAAGAACAAAACAAAGCAGAATCATTGTCGGCAGAAGTGCTTCAGCTATCAGCAAAACTCCAAGAAGCCACACAAGCTTATACTGGACTCCTTCGCCTGTGAGTTCTTCCTGTTCTCTCTCCCGATATCTCTCTATCATTTACATAATCAGGAATCAAGTATCATTGTTGCAGCTAGTTACTTAAGTTCAATTTACGTGACATCGCAGATACAAGCCAGTGCTGAGGAATATCGAGAACAATCTCATCAAAATGAAGCAAGACGGTGTGGTGAACGTACTGTGAAATGCAGCAGCTTTGATGTAACATCTCTCATTCTTCAAACAATAAGTGATTATTAGTTCAGTGAAGTTCTTTTTCCATATAATCACCTCAGTTAATGATTATAATATTTTTTTTATAATCAGATTGGTATACTTAACCAACCGGTCACTTGAATTAAATCAATTACATTTCTGTTAAAATTGATTATATGTCATGATCATTAAGTTCAATAAAATAATTAAAAGCAAATGGGTAAGCTTTATTAAAACCTTCAAGCTCATGAAATTGATATAATCAGTACTACGATCTTAAATGAGCCAAGCCGTTCATGTACGGCTCAATATTCAGTTCGATAAAAGTTCGGCTCGACTCGATAAATAAATGATCAGTTTGTAAATACGATTTTGAGCTTGATTACTAAACAAGCAGAACATGAGCAATGTAAACTCATAAACAAGCACGATAACAAAACAAATTCACTATAGTCACTTGATAAGGGCACGTGAAACTCGCTCAATTATGATTATGATTTTATATAGGACATCAATAAAATATAATTTCTAAAACTTGTTATAGTGAATTAATAGTATTAAACTCCTTTTTAAAACAAAGTAATAACACATCCACGATTCCACCGTCCAATGAAGTTCGATTTTTTTAATATTTTATATAATTTTGTATTTTGTATTTGTTTTATGTCATGATTAAAGCTACTTTTGATATGCAAATTTGTTATTATATGATGATTTATTGAACTTAACATGATTCAACAAACTTTAAGACCCGTGTTTTCTTAGATTACAATTCAATTAAGTTAAATTAAGTTCAGTTAAGTTCAACTATGTATAGTTATAAATTTACACTGAAATAGTTTCAATTCAGTTAAGTTAAGTTTAGTTCAGTTCGGCTTTCAGAAGTTGAAGAGAACCGGATCTAGTGTATCATATTTAATAATATTGTTTTTGTTTGTGAACAAAATAAATTATGATCATTCACGAACAAATTCACGAATTCTCAATGAACAAATAAATGAGTTGCTAAATAAACAAATATAAACAAAATTTTGAGCTCCTTAGGTTCGTGTTGGTTAAAGTATTAAATAAACAAACATGAACAATGTCATACTTGGCTCGCTTCGGCTTGTTTCCAACCTTGAATTAATCAGAAGATGATAAAAAAATGAAGAATGAATGAAAGAGCTCAACCTCACCTTACCAAGAAAGCCCGTTTTCCACAAAATTCACACCTTGCAGATTCCAGAACAGCAACTACCACAGTTTTTCCATCATGATCAGCAGTGACGGATCCAGGAATTTACATCAGGGGGGGAGACTTTGTTAGTTAAAATATAAACAATCTTCACAATAATCTACGAGATTAAGTTCTATGATCAAGGTCACACAACATAACTGATCTTCAGCATCCATAATGCCTCAATATAGATTGCTGATTTCGAAGCCTATGAACTAACCTTACACAAACATAACAACAAAACCTAGATCTAACAACTTTAATTTGTGAAGTAATGAAGCTCACCTGAAAAACAAATTGTTTCAAGCAGCTCTAGTCACGGTTCATATAGGGATTCTGTGAAAACGATCATATATCATGGCAATTACTATTAGCTGAAGACAAATTCAATCTGTTATGGTTTAAGAAACAATGTCTCAACTACTCCAAGAATTCTCTAGAAATTGCAAATGCATAAACAAGTGTTAAATATTTTGAAAATTAAAGAATTGTAATTTTAC
>CAOJBI010291889.1:0-12552 GCA_948277035.1 Euphorbia corollata
AAACCGTAAAATTGGAATATTTTTAAAGAGATTAAACGTGTTTTAAATACATAATAATTTTATTCATATAATCAAAACATAATTTTAAGTTTGAAACTCAGCCTGAACTTGTCGAAAATTTAATTCATATGTCCAGTCAAAAGCTCGGTTAAGCTCGATTGTACAAAGTTCGGTTAAGTTCGATTTAAGTTCTGCTCGAACTCGGTTTGACCAAATTCAAGTTCAGTTCGGACTTGGTTTGATCCAAGCTCGAGTTCATTAAAATTTTAAGAAATAGAACTTGATTAACCAGTATTCGAGGTCGACTCGTTTACAACCCTAACCTCCGGGCTGTTCCACACATCTCGAAGCCCGGATGCAATGAGAAACAAAAGTGATTTTCATTTCTTTTACAAGAAATCAATATATAATTTTTTTTTTGAAAAACAATTTACAATGGCGCACATATTAGACAAATAAAAGTCTTTTATCATGGACTGGAACTTACATTTTTAAAATGTGTGAATTCAGTCTTTATCATCGATATATCGAGACATTGATCACTTATTCTAATATCTATTAAATAAAAAAGTATGGTCTAATATTTCTTAAGTTTAACTCATTTATATTAAAAAATTTAATAAGTTTTGAACGCATGAAATAAAAAAAATTCAGACTCCTTTTAAACGAGGGACTAGACCATTGCACTTTCATCCGATGGCCATGACCGGCCATGTTCCTCGCAATTAATGCCATAAATGTTCAATGAATCAAATCATCTACACCTGTTATTATTTTAGATAATATGTTGTCTATTAAGTTTTTGACAGATGTTAGTGGGAAAAATATGAAATCTCCAAAAACAAAACATTAGGTGTCGAAACTTAATAAAAAATAGGAAAAAAGGTAAAAATATAAATAAAAGATTTTTTCTCTTCTCAAGTCTTACCATCTCAATATAATAAATTATGGATAAATTTTACGATGACCTTTTAAGAATAAATATTTTATTATTTTCTCTCTATCAATCAATGATATAATGATTAATAAAATGCTGATAAAAAATACGTTAATATCCTTTTCCTACTTTGAAAACTTGACATCTTCTCCCTTTTAAAGTGCGGAGGAAAAACAAATAATTTTCTCCATCTAATATTTTAAGCTTTGTCTTATGAGTGGATAAGTCTACATTATTGGAAAAGGAACATGTGTGATATAAACTAACCCACAACGATATTTTTATTTTTAAAAAGTATTTTACATTTTAACTGAAGAAAATTTTTAATTTTTAATAAAAGCACAACTAAAAGTAAAATTATTTTTCACCAAATAAAAAGATAATTTATCTCAAAAACATATTTAAACTTGAACTAAATTTGTAAAACATTACTAATAAAGTATAGTACATTACTAATTAAGTATAATACATTTGACAAATTTTTCAAAGCGAATAAGAGATATAATGAGTCCAATAACCATCATTTTCAAAAATCTATAATTCATGATAAAATGGCTAAACGCGTCATTACTATAGTTGGTAATTGTTGCAGACTTGCAGTTGAAATGTGAATTCCACGTTGCATTGATAAGTAAACTTGGAGAAATTATTTCCAATTATAAGAGACAATAAAAGGAAATTATATAGCAAACATATAATCCTTTTCCAAAGTTCTATGAACTGTTGTCTTAGAAAGCTGAGGAGATCTATAATATTACATCCGACAACACACACACCAACATAAAACGATGTAGTTCAAATCCTACTAACAGTTAATGCATCAGCTGCTGCACTTCATTCTAAGAATCTATAATGCTTCATCATGTTCACTAAATATATAAACAATCACAAACTCAAAAGGATACAAAATGTAAATTATAATACAACCACCAAATCATTTCAATCTAACATAAACTCTGATCACCTTGATGCTTGGCAAGGAGTAGATGGTAATCAGCAGCTCGGTATATTCTGTACGTGCAAATTTCCTAGCCTTGTATCTCAAATACATTGCGGAAAAAGAGTAATGAATGCAAATTAATGGAAACCATTTTTTCCCATACAGAACAAGGCGAAAATTTTGGGCTTGCTTCTCACCGTACAAAGTTGGGTCTGATATGAATTTCAGGATTTTAAACTAGCTGGACAACAGCAGCGACTCGCAGTGTCCCGTTTTGTAGAAGTTCTGATAACTCGTCAAAGAGAAGTGCAGATCGCCAGCCCCAACCCTTGGGAGCTTTGGGTAAAAGAGTGCCTTGTTGTTTAAAGCTTCCGAAAACCATGACTTCTCTCTTAGAGGGGCATATCAACTGAAACAAGAACCGGATTATTGCAATATTTATGCTCATGTGCTATGTGTGAGCACACTTAGTTTTGAAGCAATTTGTTTAGTTACATCTTTACCTGATAACGAGCAGTAACCTTTTCACGGGAGTCTACATACATATGAACCTGAAAACATGTAGGGATAAGCACAAACACAAACCACAATAAGTCAGCTGATAGCCAGATACTCGAACTGAAATACAGGGAATAAGAAGGGATACCGATACTCTTTTGAAATTGATATAAATGAGAAATTATATTGATTTGACAATAGTTACCAAAAAAAAATATTGATTTGACATAAGATACGGATACCTTTCTAAAAGAGTCAGCAGGCTCTGCCTTGCGTCGGTGAAGAAATAGTCCTGAAAACAGCATAGTAATTTACTTTCATCCCAATAAACAGAATAGAAGTCATGTTTTCAAGTTAAATGTTACTACTACTCATCAACATAATACTACCAAGAGTTCGACGTCCTTGAGGATCCTCATCATTAAAGGCCTGGACACTAACCTACAAAAGAATTATAAACATCATATATAGTTGACCTGTATCGTGTCTAATAAAATTACATTTGAAAAACAAGGCACCAAACACATTTAAAAACTTGTTCTGAATGATATATTGACATTTCATATACCTTCCACAAAGAACCAGCATAAAAATGTTCTTGGGAGTGCTTGACTTGGACATCATTGAGCCTGTGTACATCCTCAAATTCAACCCTGTGGCACCAATAACCAATTCAGAAGATAAAAGGCAGTTTGAAATGCTGTAATCTATTTACCAAAAAAAGATAAAAATTTTTATAAATGATACTGTAAGAGGTTAGTTAAACCAATTAATAAAAATAGACAAAATATTGATGAGTTCTCCACGAGCCCCAAGCAGATGACATCATACTTATTGATTTTCCCCTCATATCAGGTCAAAGAATGCAGAAAGAAAAGGTCAAAGAAACTCTTTTGCAGAAGCATCGTTTCTCAATGAACAAACAACAGAGCAAAACAAAAGTGCTAAAAAATATTTCCAAGCAAAGAGTTAATCAAAGCGCATATCTCTTGTAGTCTTCAGCAGAAGCCACTTAGTTTGAGATCTTAATGACAATTACTAATGCAAAGAGATGGAGTTTTAGGGAAGCATGAAAAATACACTCACCCAAACCTGAATGGAGGGAAATGACTTAAAGGTGTTTTCATATCCAAAGGTATAGAGTTACTATTAGTATTATCCCATTCCATACCAATAGCATGCTCAGATGCATTGAGCATCTGAACAGAAACACCTTGGCTACATGGGGATGAAATGGATGGTCCAGGTAGTCTACATTGCAATTCTGCCTCACAGCGTCGCTCAACATGCTCTTCATGAACATTAGAGGTGCCACTCCCTCCTGGGCTCAACCCAACCAGAGCTGTCAACCCATCTCCTGTTAAGTCTCCACCATGATCAGTTCTACTCTCCGAGTCTTCATTGGCATTGGGTTGCTGGCAGTTTCTGTTACCCATACCAAAAGGCACACGGGAAAAGACAAAACGTGTAGGAGGCCATGCAGCTGCTGGCACAAATGTAGTTCCACGCCCAATACCTGCAAGTCCATCGATAGGTCCCCTCACTCGTACTGGCCTGAAGAGTCCATTTCCATCAGCTTGAGTTGAATCAGCAACATATACATTTCCCATGTTACTGGAAGAATTATTCTGCTCATGCTCTTGCATGAAATAACCTGTTGTACTAAGTCCCTGAGAATACCCAAATGGCTGCCTGCAAGCACAAGCCATACTTGCAAAGCAGCATACTTTACATGTGTCAGCACCAACCTCCTGCACTCTCTGGCTTAAAAGCATCTACACAATTGACCAATAATTTCAAAAGTTACAGAAGTCAGAATAGAAGAGCAGCTCATGAAATCTTGTATTTGAAAGAAACATGTAAAATCTCGGATAGAAGACAGATAAAAATGAGACTTCTAATTGCACTACCCTATTTATTAACTTCCAGGACTGGACCAACAACTGCAAGCAACTGTGATTAAACAGTTAAGGATCAAGAAGATGAAAAGCAAAGTTAAATGATTGAATGTGCAAGCTAAAGTACCATAAACAGGATGAACCCTTCTCAATGTCTCTGTTCATGCAATAACTCCACTATACTGCTTAAAATTTGAGAATATCAGAAGTAAACAGAACTCAGAAACAAACCTGCAGCCAAAGGCCGTCATTCACAGCTTTGCAAGGAAATCCCAATTCTTCAAGCTGCTTTCTCACATTTAAAAGCGCCTCAAAGGACATATTGCTATATAAAAGGGAACCTCCTTCAAATATGTTTACAAATGTATCATAGTCCTCTCCACGAACTCCACAGTTCCCCTTAGCATAACTTTTGACCTGTCTTCTGCCCACAACCCTACCACCCCATGAAATAGGAGGACCACATCTTCCCCAATCATTATGCACGAGTCCTCTACAGGAGGGTTCCATCGTAGAGCAATGACCAGATTGATCACCTGAAATCCAGCTGTTACTATTCAAATCGTATGAGCTTGCTTCAGATGGCCCCTCCATAGCGACTCCATTGGTTCCAAGCTCATTTGTTCCACTAATTGGCATTTCAACATAAGAACATGAGGTTCTATTTCCATTCATTTCTGAAAAAGAGCTACACAGGGATGAAGATTGTTCCACACTGGAGGATTGTACAGTGTCCAAATTTGACTGTTTGGAGTCAGAAGCTACAACTTGCAGGTCAGTAATAGAATCAATAAGTTCTACCAGAATACCGTCATCTTCCGAACAAGGTCCTAATTCTGATTCCAATCTCTTTCTAGAGAAACTGTCAACCAAAGTTTTGCTCTTTGATATGAAAGAGTCGGAATGAATACCAACACCCATCTCAGCACATGAATATCCTTGCTCAGAATGTCCTGTCTTGCAAAGAGCGCCTTTCACAAGAAGTGTGTACAGTGCCAATTCAAACCTTTCAACAAAAAAGAAACATACAGTTACTCAACTTCATAAGAATTCAATAAATTACCAGTACTATAACTAATTCTATCAGCCTACGCACCCATACCGTTTCTCCTCGCTGGGTACCCATAGTTTATCCGAAGTCAGTAAAGCATGCAAAGTCTGCGCTGAAAGTTTTGGAAGCACCTACTACAGCAGAAGGATCAATATTAGAGAAAGATGATTGATCGAAAGTTAGAAACTGAAAACATAAACAAAACAATTTTTAACCTATAAAAATGAATCTTAACCTGAAGCTTTAAGTTGCAACAAACATTCCTACTCTAGATCAATCATCGCACAAAGAACCATAATGAACCCAGCTAACACATCAATTACCACAAAATAATTGAATGAAAATCTCACTAAGTTAAAAACCACAGCTCATGGTTTAAGAATATTTCTCATATTCCTTGAGTCCCGCGTGAGAAGAATAAGTCAACGAAATATGCACGTCCAAGAAAGATAATTAATCAACAGTAATAATTTATTTCTTAATTTTGCCAGTCCCTTTACTATAGCACACTGTTAGTGATTCTGCATACCAGCAACAACTCAAAGGGGGCACCATGACAGTACAAATAAGAAATCCACCATTCACTACATTTTATCCAACAAAAAATAATGATTCATAGTGCTGACGTTTACAAACTGTATTATATTACACATGTTAAAAAGTTCCCAAGTTATCAACTTCACCCCAACTATATTAACTAGTTGAACTATACCTCTTTCAATTCCATGGCACCACTTTGGCAAAGGTAGCCCCAGCATGCATTTCTGACACGCTCTCCATGCATGCCATAATCCTGGCTCTCAGCAAATACCTGAATTACAAAAGTATGGATTGATATTTAACAACTAGGAACATGGAGGAACCTGTAAACAACACAAAGAAAGGAATATCGTGCTCAAGTTCAAAATTAACCTGATAAGCCAAGAAATTTATCGTCCAGAGTTCCGATATAATGAAGTCAGTGCATATTGCACATAAATCCTGCAAAGAAAATGCCAAAATATAAATATCTAAACATGGTGGTTGATCATTAACAATCATTGAATCAAGCTATTGGCAACGACAAGTATGATACCTGAAGGTCGAGAAAAGAAGCAGCAGCCAATACACGAAATGCATTATTATCATTAAGCTTCGGGAGATGCCCATACAGATAGGCCAAAGCCATTCCGATTGCCTCCGCATTTACATTCTTATCATCTACATGTAAGGTCACAATAGGAGAACTGGCTTCTTTCCAAGGACCATGAAGCATGTTCCTGCCTCGACAATTGACATTAAACCAGCAAAATCCCTCAAAGTTCGAACTAACCATTCGAAATTTCGATTAATCTCGCAAAAAAAATCGCGTAATTATAAAATCTAAATTCTAATTAAACGATACAATACGAAATGAGAGATAGAATTGAGACCTGAAGTAGGAACTTCGAGAGAGGATGAGGCGATGGAGATGGTAGGTGGAGCCCATAGCGTGAACAACAATATCAGAGAAGGAACCGGAATTGAATCCTTCCATCTGGATATGATCGCAGAGTGAAGACAGATTGCAATCCAGTACTCGGAGCTCGCTGCTGCTCCGGTCATTGTCGGAGTGCTGTGAGGGTTGAATGGTCAATTTCATAGGGTCAGGTCCAAAAGAGCGAGGCGGATGGGGATATTGACTTTCCATTTGTTAGGTCGTAAGCGGGTCCTTTTGGAGTTCAGAGTGAGTGGTTGGAGATCAAATAAGCAACGGAAGCCATTGAAGAACAAAGAGAAAAGCTTTTGCTTATAAAGTTATAACTTTGTCGAGGTACGCGCAATAAATCAACCATTAGTCAATCAGATGCGCACGGGACACGATACCCAATGTAGCCAACGAAACGCAGCGGTTTACACTATAATTTGAATAATTTTTTTTTTTTTATGAATTGTTTCTTCGTCGGACTTCAACTTGTCTGACCTTCCTCGGTCTGATTCATTCCAATCTAAACCCTAAATCCTGCAATTGAGTTGCCTGCTCTGTGTACCACTTTGAAGATAAAACTTGGAGATAAGAGGCATAGCTGGAAATGTTCATATGAAGATAACGATGCTTCTCAGGCTCCCAGGTAAACTTTCTGGAAGTAGATTTTGTGTTCCATCTTGTTTTACGATTAAAATTTCATCTTTATCACCGTTCTTCCTTCTCTTTGATGCTCCAGGAAGAAGATTCCTATATGAATTGAGGTGCTGTAAATTCCATTCTAATTCCAGGAAGTTGGTTTCCATGTCTAATGGGCCTATTTCTTCCGAATTTGATGGGGAAAATCGAGAGAATCAGAAAATAAATGGAAGGAATCGTCAAGGAGTGGATGATGTGTGCCATATTTTGGACCGTGGTGCTTGGGGTCCAGCCATTGAGGATGCTTTGAACATGTTTGATGAAAGTCCTCAACCAGAACTCGTTCTTAGAGTGTTAAGAAGACTGCGAGATGTTGATAAAGCTATAAATTTTTTTCGGTGGGCTGAGCAAAAAACTGATCGGTCGCATTGTCCAGAAGCATACAATTCACTTCTGATGATAATGGCGAAAACTAGGAACTTTAATTACTTCGAACAAATTCTAGGAGAAATGAGCATCGCAGGATTTGGGCCGTTTAATAACACTTGCATTGAGTTGATTACGAGTTGTGTTAAGTCAAAGAAACTTAGGGAAGCTTTTGATTTAATTCAATGCATGAGGAAATTCAGATTCCGCCCAGCATTTTCTGCCTATACGACTTTGGTTGGTGCTCTGTCTGAAGCTAATGTATCTGACCTCGTGATTACACTTTTTAATCAAATGCAGGAACTAGGGTATGAAGTGAGTGTTCACTTATTTACAACTGTGATTCGTGTATTTGCGAGACAAGGCCGCATTGATGCTGCTCTTTCCTTGTTGGAGGAGATGAAAAGTAACTGTTTTGATGGTGATATTGTTCTGTATAATGTCTGTATAGATTGCTTTGGTAAGTTGGGAAAGCTGGATATGGCTTGGAAGTTCTTTCATGAGATGAAAGCACGTGGTTTGTTACCCGATGATGTGACTTATACTAGTATGATAGGGGTTCTGTGCAAAGCAAATAGATTGGATGAGGCAGTGGATATATTTGAGGAGATGGAACGTACCAGGCAAGTCCCTTGTGCATATGCTTACAACACTATGATTATGGGTTATGGATCAGCTGGCAAGTTTGATGAAGCATACAGTTTGCTTGAGAGACAAAGAGCTAAGGGGTCAATTCCGAGTGTGATTGCATATAATTGTATTTTGACTTGCCTTGGGAAGATGCGAAGACTTGGGGAGGCATTAAGAATATTTGAGGAGATGAAGAAAGATGCAGTTCCTAGTCATGCAACATATAATATTCTGATAGATATGTTATGTAAAGCAGGAGATATTGATACTGCCTTTAAGGTTAGGGATACAATGGAAGAAGCTGGTTTGTTCCCTAATGTCAGGACTGTGAATATTATGATTGATAGACTATGCAAAGCTAGGAAACTTGATGAGGCTTGTTCGATGTTTGAGGGAATGGATCCGAAAGTTTGCACCCCAGACGAGGTTACATTTTGTTCACTTATTGATGGTTTGGGCAAAGATGGTAGAGTAGATGAAGCCTACAGGTATTATGAGAAGATGTTGGATTGTGATAAAATTCCCAATGTTGTTGTGTATACTTCCCTGATTAGAAACTTTTTTAAATGCGGAAGAAAGGAAGATGCCCACAAGATCTACAAGGAAATGATCCACGATGGTTGCTCTCCTGACCTCATGCTTCTTAATACCTACATGGATTGTGCTTTCAAAGCGGGTGAAACTGAGAAAGGAAGGGCTTTGTTTGAGGAAATAAAAGCTCAAGGATTGGATCCCGATGTGAGAAGTTACTCTATTCTCATTCACGGGCTTGTAAAAGCTGGCTTTGCCCGTGAAACATACGAGTTATTCCATGCAATGAAGGACCAGGGATGTGTCCTGGATACCTTTGCTTACAATGCTGTTATTGATGGGTTCTGCAAGTCAGGTAAGGTAAATAAAGCTTATCAGCTGCTTGAGGAAATGAAAGCAAAAGGCTACCAACCAACTGTTGTCACTTATGGTTGTGTAATTGATGGCCTTGCCAAGATTGATAGGCTTGACGAAGCATACATGCTCTTTGAAGAAGCTAAGTCAAAGAACATAGAGGTAAATGTTGTCATATATAGCAGTCTAATTGATGGGTTCGGAAAGGTTGGTAGAGTGGACGAGGCATATTTAATCATGGAGGAGCTGATGCAGAGAGGTTTGACGCCTAATGTATACACATGGAATTGCTTGCTTGATGCCTTGGTGAAATCTGAGGAAATTAATGAAGCCCTTGTCTGCTTTCAATCCATGAAAGACTTAAAGTGTACTCCGAATATTATAACTTATACTATTATGATAAATGGTCTCTGCAGGGTTAGAAAATTTAACAAGGCCTTTGTATTTTGGCAAGAGATGCAGAAACAAGGATTACAACCCAATACCATCACTTACACTACTATGATTGCTGGACTTGCAAAGGCTGGCAACGTTGTAGAAGCCAATTCACTGCTTGAAAAGTTTAAGTCAAGAGGGGGTTTACCTGATTCTGCTTGTTATAATGCTATCATTGAAGGATTGAGTTATGCGAATAGGGCAATGGATGCGTATAGAATTTTTGAGGAAACCCGATTAAAAGGTTGTAATATCAATACCAAAAGCTGTATTTCGCTTTTAGATGCACTGCAGAAAGCAGAATGTCTTGAGCAGGCGGGAATTGTAGGGGCTGTTTTGAAGGAGATTGCAAAATCTCAACATGCTACTGCTAGATACTGGTAGCATCATATATGACTGTATCACATGTAGAAGTTTAGCATGGCTATAGTTGTTAACTTGACTAGTGCCCGCACATGGTGTTGAGTCATCCCTCATTTCCTCAGTGAGTTTGTGCTCTTGAGATGCCTGCAAAGGTATAGTTTCTTTGTCTTATTAATTGTAAAAGTGTCATCATTATCTGCAGACCTCTCTCATGTCCTCATTAGTTGATTAGTGTTTGTTTTGCAATTATGTTATTTGGAATATACCATCCTTTTCTTTTTATATGTTTATTTGTCTGTCTGCCCACTTGGTTGCATCTGGTGGGATGGTTTTTGTCAAATTATGAGGAGGTGGGATGAAAACTCGATGAGCCACCTTGGGACAAGTCCAATGGTTCCCGTCTTGGAGAATTATTCAAAAAGGGGAGAGAATATGGGATGGTATATTTCAAAAAGGGGTTCCTCAAATATAGGGGATTGATCTATTCCTTAAATTTTTGGAATGGATTTTTACTTTTTTTTATTGTTTTTAATTTTTTGTTTTATTACTTTTTTTGTTAGTTTAATAATAAAATATATTAAAATGAAATTGAATTAGGGAATGGAAAATGTGGAAGAAAAGACACAGTAGATCTTTGGGGAATGAAAAATAGGAAAAATGGTTGGACTTGCTCTAAATATGGGAATATCGAGTCCAATGTCTAACCAATATACAAAAAGTGTTCTTCCGGCTAATGTTATATTATAACATAAAAAGACAAACATATTGAGATCCTTTAGCTTTGCAGTTCCTACGCGTTATTGCTTTATAAGGATTCAGATTTTTAAATGATTACTAATTCAGTATGTAGGACACAGACACAGTAGAACAGCAAAGTTCTGCCAAACACAAGACTCCTTAATCATAATATAAAGGTGTAGGTTTCAGTGTCTTCAAGCATGGATATCTTGATTGACCTATGGTTTGTGTTTTTCTCACTTCTCCAGGTAATTGGTTTAACTTGATCGGCTGCTGCTCTCTTCCTTAATACTATAAGGTCACAGAAGCTGCGTTTTGATCTTTTTGCTTGCCATATAAATCCTGAAAAAGGAAGGAATCCGGGTTTCACGCCACATCATGAAATTCTTTTTCTGCTTTTGTTTTTTTGCTGTTTGCTTATGCTTCAAATGGCCATAAATAAAGCCAACTTGGTTTTACATTATTCCTATACATAGAGGGAAGCACATTAGGTGATAACCTCATAGTCCCCAAATTCAAGAAACTGATTGGAATATTTCCGTGTATATTAACAGAAAGATTTTATTGTACTCGCAAACTGTAGTAGTTGTGGGTTTGATGGAGCTTGTTTCATTCTCGTGGGGATTTTTACTATTTCTTAGGCATTCGTTTGCTGTATTAAGACATTTTCTTTCAAATTGTTTCCTATTAGAAAACCCAAAAGAAGAATTTGCACATCATTAGTTACATTGTGTTTTTCTTTCCCTTATTTGCGGCATTTGATTGGGTGAAGTTGGCATGGAGAATGATTTGGTCCGGATTTGACTTTGTGCTTGTAGTTAAATATCGGGTTCACTTGTCTTTTTTAACGATTAATACCAAATTTACCTTGAAAGCCGAAGTTTTATCAAAATTAAGCATCTATGCATGTGTCTTTGTTACAACTAAAAGTAAAAACTTGGAAAGTTAAGAGAAGGTTTTTATATTTGTCAAACAAACTGTAAACGATGCAAAATCAAAATATAATAGAAGTAGGAAAATAGAAATAATGAAATGATGAAATCAAAATTTGCATTATTGCATATGAGAGATCAAATGGCTAAACGAATAAGATGATAATGACGGGAAGGTTTCAATTCCAGGATTCAGAAGAAATGTAGAGTTTTGGATTGGTTTTGCTGTTTTTTTTTTTAATTTGCTTCATTGGGCTTGTAATTATAACAAAGAAAAATTTCATTCTGTCTGAAAGTTCAAGCTTCATGTCTTTATCACCAATGCCAAGACATTTTCACGGTTTAGTTGCTTCAAATGGTTACAAATTCACTGAAAGATAAAGCTAACCGAGGCAAGAGAAGCAGCAAGGAAATTAGTAGTAGCTATTTTCTATTCATACACGGTCACAGGACATTAGGAGCTCAAGCATGAATCATGGCAAAGCTTTTGCGAACCCAATTTAACAGCCATGATGCAGTCTTTTAAAAAAATTACTAGTTGACAGTAAATTGCAGTATTAACTGTGATTGCAGAAATTAGATGGAACGTTTCTAGTTGTGTGTTTATGTAAATCATGCAAAATTGTACTTTTTACATGCAAATTATTGAAATTAATGATATCTGCCCTTTTTTCAAAGAAAATAGAAGTTGAGTTCTGTGACACAAATGGATATCATCCATGCAGGATTTCAACTA
>CAOJBI010292150.1:0-12110 GCA_948277035.1 Euphorbia corollata
TTTACTTAGTTATGAGAAATGAGACACTGTTTTACTTACATGAAACTAGTATGTGTCAACCACATGATTTTCACTTTGTTCTCGATAAGCAAGAAGTATTGAATATACTTCTGATATATGAAGAAAAGTGATCTCTTGAGTCAAAAAAAGAAAAGATAGAATAAGAAGACGTGTATAGGAATGTTGTAGTGCGAACAATATACTAATGCTTCTTAAAGTAATATTTCTTACTAGAAAATATATTGGGATTGAGATAAGGTAATGACTCTATTCATATAGATACGTGTGTATGCATGTATATATAGATTTCTAATTCACATGATACTCCTATTTGCCAAACTTTTAGGAAGGTGTTATCCTCCATTAGAAATTACATTTCAAATGAAAATGCCATTGCATATCTCTATCAGTTAGATGCTGCACAAGGTGAGAGTATTTCTAGGTCTGCACTTCTTTACAAGGTTATCATCAAATAGGTTTTTTAGTAAATTTGATTGTTGCATCAAACTTAGCTTATTTTTACTTGTATAATGACTTCGAAATTGACGTGAATGTGAATGTTTATTCATATTCTTTGAGGAAACATTGTTTTTTTGTATATTTTTAATTTGACGTGAAGGTTTAATTATATAATTAGTAAATTGGAAAATTTTGTTTTATCTGTTTTTTTCTAATTAGGTGTTGTTATAGTTTGATTTAAAAGTAATAGTCATAGTTTGAATTAATAATTATTCTTGGAAGCACAAACTCTGCTAGAATTCTGATTTGGTGTTTGATGAATCTCTTTGACACATATCTTCCTTAACTATGAAATGTTAACGTATTTGGCTGATCAACTAAAATTTATTTTATGTTCAGCTGCCAGGCTGTTATATTCTTGTGTTCTATATCGGTGGCCAAGAAATCATAATGATGCCTGTTTATTTGGATTGTGAATATTTTGTTTAACTGGAGAAGAAATGTTGGGTTTCAAAATTGGTTCAATGGCAACAATGTAAATCAGTGATTTTGTTTTTGGAAGTAATATATACGTGATATTTTATAAACAAGATGTTCTGCTCTTTCTCGTAGGTTGTCTCTCCAATGGATTTAGTTTGATGATATTGGGTTCATACACAGGTGTTTTGGTTCTTTATGTTATCGTGGTGTTAGTATTTTAAGGGAGTGGAGTACTAATTGAAATTTGCATCTTGAGGCATCCATGATGTTTTCTTCTCATTTATTTTGAACACTGTTTGAGTTATAGTGGCCTCTTTACAATTTTCTTTGTAATTACACTTTTCACACATATCTACCACAATCTGATATGGCTCTAAAATAATATTTCAGCTTTTGTTTCCAATTTTATTTTGTAATCCTGTGTATATCCATTATTTATATTGTTTTTGAGATTTTTTTTGTGATGTTAGACCGACAGGTGAAAAGTTGGCAGGAGCTCAAGTAAACAAAACTGGTGATATCCAAGGTTTGCAAATCTATTGTACCACATGTTTAGGAAATGCTGACTCGAAGAGTTGGGATGATGCTGAAAATTTCGGATTCTGGAGCAATGGAATGTTTGAAGACCAACATTTTTATCATTTGTTGAAGCCATTTGATGCGACTTTATCACTCGTGGTATGAAAAGTTTATTATATTGTTTTTCTTTTTCTCATTTGTTGAACGTTATGTCCAATAATTTGTGCGGCTTTTCATGTGCGTGTTTTTACTGTGATCTGTTATTGAACTTATGCAATGGCAAAAAGAATTAGTCAGTGAATCAAAGCATTTGTTTTTACCTAGTACTGCTTGTTCAATTTGATACCTTAACCTTAAGGGAAATCATAATATCCATGAGGGCTTGATGGCACACTCTTTTCCTTTTACATTCATAATTGAATTTGTACAATTTTTTGTTTGCAAATAATATTCTGAATGATGCATATAAATAACTCCTAGGGTTCAGTTCCAACTCTACTGAAGCTGAATTCTTGGAGTAATTGGCAATTATTTTATGCATTAGCTTTTGAGTTAACTACCTGTATGCAATAATGAAGCAATGACTTTGTGCATAATAAATTCCATTTAGGTTAAATGTAGTTCCATATTCCACCGCCAACTATGTTTATCATGTCCCTTGTTTGTAGTTGAATGACCATATAAGAATTGAATGCACTTTCTGCTTTAATAAGCTAATATTTCTTAGCTTTTTTCCCTCCCATTTCTCCCCCATTTTTCTTCTCTAGACTAATCCTCTTGTTGCTTAAAATTGGAAATGTATCTTTTAACTCGAGCTTCCTCATTGATTGCAAGTTCATCTTCTTTTTTTTTTTGCTTAAATTCATGTTGGGTGAGTAAGATTGGACATTAGATGCTTACTTGAATTACTATAGCTAAGTTTTGCATAAGCTGGGAAAGAAAATCTAAAACTTGTACTATTTTCTGGACCTCCTTTGTTGCCTTCACAGTTTAATGGTTTAGGTTTCAGCAAATCAATGTACTTTTTTTCTTTATTTTTGCGCATAGTTCACATTTGTAATAGTGTGAAAGTAACCTTAATTAGTTATTTCTCAATTTTTTGTCCTTGTAATTGTAATATAGTCAATTGCAACAAATCAGTTAATTGGCAAAACAAAAGTGAGTGATTGATGCTTTAATTTGTCTAACTGCAAATAGCAAAAACAATGAACTTGAAAATCATAGGACCTTACTAATGTCATGTACATGTTGAGGGGACATTCATATTCATTTCAAAACATAATCAGTAGGAAAAAAGCAAAATAAATGGGTAGTTATCAGGTCTTCTGCAGGAATGTATTTTATTTTTTAATGAGCCTTTCCATTAATGTACATATTATTATATGCTTTTTTGAATGTCTTCTTGTGTTGGGAGGAGATATAGAATCATTGGCTTTCTAGATTCTATTCCACTTATATTCAGATATTAAATATCTTCATTTTTGGAGGGGCGTTTTGCTTGCACTTTCAAGTTCAATATTATTGCTGTGTTACATCACATCAAACTCCCGGATTCAGAGTTTTGCTTGCAAAGGATCCATATGTTCCATATTTTCAATTATTAAAATACTCTCTAGATTCTTTGGAAAAAATTTCTTCATGATTTTATATTGAAGCAGGAGATGTCTTTTATTTTTCAATTTTATTTGGGACATTTTTGTTATTAGAGGACTAAAGTTTGTTTTTTTAATTAGGTGAACAGAGTTGGCAAACATGATAGTGAGTTGGCACAATATTCAATCAAAGCAGAGATATCTGGCTTGGTTGGTATAATGATTTGAAGATGTCATTTACATAAAGATTTTCATTTCTTAGTTTATTGTGGTAGTATGTATGAATTTGATCTTCTCACTTTCCCTGTTTTATTAATTTTCAGGAAATGTCAGTAAATGAAGTTCAGTTGCATGAATTATTGATTCTAGCTGATTATGTAAGCATTAGCCATTTGAGAGAGAAGTAAGTTTTGTCTACCTTGTTTCTATTGTCATGGGGTTTCTAATAAAGAAAATGCCAATGAAAGTAATGGTAATATGAAAATCAAGGATAGATGATTTTAATGAGAGTTAGTTATGGGAAAAGAGAGGGTTTATTTAGTTCATTTAGGTGTCAGAAAAGAGGAAATGGTTTGGGAGGATTACTATTGTTTGGCTCTTTAGAGAGTTGGGCTCCACTCTGAGAGTTGAGGGAATTCTTATTCCTTTGGGGGTTGAGTTCATCTCAACTCTAATGCTATCTTTCATTCATTGTTTTTTTTCCTTTCGTATTCTGTCTATTGAAGTTAGCTACAACTGACTGGTGTAGAGCTTTCAATAAAGTTTGTGGTTTCCTCTGTTTCTTAATTCACATATTACCCTGCACTTTCATTATTACACTGTCTACCAGTGTCTAATCTATTATTTGGTATCTTTTTTACGTGGAAGTGCAAATTAGTACCCTAGTATGACACTGACATCAAACTTGTCTATTTTATATAATAAATTCAATACTATATTATTTAATTCTTTGCTGAGTTTAAGTGGTTAAGTACTTCTCCTTTTCTTTCTGTTTGGCGTGAGTGCCTTTTCAACTAATAATATGACCCCGCTATTTATAGGAGATAAAAGAGGAGTTGAGCATGATTACTATATGTAGGAGATTGAAGAGAAAATGAAATTTTCAGCTTAATCAGTTAAAATATAACTCTAATGAAAGGTGACATGAGAAAACTAAACAAATTAAATTAGGAAAATCGAAAATCAGACCAAAATAAATGAAATTATAAATGTTGTTATTTTGGATTAAGTTCTGCGGGATGCGCAAACACAATTTATCTTGTCAATTTATGAGGAGCTTCAATTTTTATATTCTTATTGAACATTGTGGTCAGTTTTAAACCAAAGCATGTGAATTAGCAACATGAGAATTAACATATATTTGTTATATGTCGCCTATGCTTTTATTTCACATAGAGATGCATAAATATAAATACGAAAGTTAATTTTTTTTTTTTTTGATGAAATAAATTTATAGTGGAGCTTTATGCTAAGGTCTGGTAAATTAGGAAATGAAAGTGAATGCAGTTTAAGATTTTTCCATATTTGTTTATTATAGCTGAAGTAGTTTTTAATATATATCTAAGTGGATGATGCAGATATGGTCGATATCGTCCTTGGGGCCATTCCTTATCAAGAAAGCATAATGGTTGGCAAATATTATGGTGGCACTATGCACAAGAATCAGTCCTATCTGATGTCCGCAGGAGGTTGAAAAAAACATCATGGAGATACATAGGACAGAGACTGTAAGATGATTTGTCTTATTGTATGCTTATGTTTTTGATACTCGATGCCATCACTTTTGGCTCGTATATAGCTTGCAAAATCAACAAGTGATTCTTATTTAGGCTTTGAGTTCTTATATCTGCATGCTTGTCTTGTTACCCATCTTGCATTGATAGCGACTTGAATTATCCATATATTGTTCAAAACTATGTAAGTGGGTTTCTTCTTATATTTTGATGAATGAAAGAAACCATAGGAGTGATGAGTCGTTTTCTGAATAATTTGTCACTTTTGGCTTGCAATCATAATGTTTTCATTGGAACTTGAATGATTGTAGGAACATAATTTAAAAATAATCCCTTATCAGTCGGATAATTCTAAAATCTGTTTTTCTTTTCTAGCAGTTATTTGACATTCACAATTGTGTTCTTCCATTGGTTTCAATGCTATCTTGCTAGAGTCTAACTTCAGCTTCTTATTGATACAAGTAACCACCTTGCTTTAGGTGATCCACTATTTGCATGAAGTTACATGGAAAATTCGAAGGACAAAATATGAGAAAAATTTCAATAAAATTGTGGTGGCATTATCTTTTTCTTTTGTACAAACAACAATTTTCATTCTCTTTTAAATAAAGCACATGGCCGGTAAATTAAAATACCAATGCTTTTTTTGTCATATACGCTAGAAACTACTCCTTAATGCCGGAGAAGCCATACATCTGAGCTGGAATATAGTTCTAAATAAATCTGGCCTTTAGACTTTCTTTCTTACGCTAGTTTTTTGCTGACTTTATCATGTTAAGATCATATTTGCTAGTCCTTTGTCTTTCTGTTTTGCATTAAATTTTTCTATTTTGGGCGTAGCTAAATGTTTGTATAAACATGTAGGGCGATGTACTCATTTTTGTCTAGATTATTCTTGTGAACTTTTACCTTTTGCTCTAAGCTCCTGTTTCATGGAGCATGCATTTTCCTGCTGCTAATATTGAAATCTATTACAGGAGTTCTCGCCGCAGATATATCAATTTGTACAAGATTAAACTTGACCTCCTTCAACAAGAAGAGGTAATTTCTGCTGTTTCCTTCTCATTTATTTTTTTTAGTTGTGCAATGTTTTTAATTTTCAGGCTTGACTTTCTTTCGTGAATGTTGGTATAACTTCACAAATTAGAGACTGAAGCATGTCCCATGAACAATCTCATTAAGTTTTAAATTACCTTGAAGACTTTGGTTGATTATTAACTTGTCTATCATGACTATTTTTTATTTCAATTATTCTTTTGGATTTATCTTTTAAATTTGTATTTTTCAGTTAATTGATGAGTATATCCTCCGGGAATTGGAGCAGATGGAGAAGGAATATGATATTGATGATATCTTAAGTTTTAGGTCTGCTGCTGAAAGTGAGCTGCAGGTATGTTATTGCTAAAATATGATGCATAGCTAAAACATGTTGGTTCTGATTTGGAATTTAGTTTGTAAATGTTCTTGATTTATCATTCCATGTGTTCATTATAAACATTATGGTTCTGTGTTTCTTGTATGTTTTCATTTGGCTTCAGGAAGTTCTGTCAAATTGTTCATCTTTACATACGAAATTTAATGGTGCTAATATGTCTGTGGAGAAGCCGCGAAATGATGAACATTCATTTGGCAAGTCCAAAGGTTGGCTAAATTGGCTTTCTCGTGGAATGCTTGGTGCCGGTGGAACAGACGATTCTGCACAATTCTCTGGTGTCATCTCTGATGAAGTTATAAAGGTATCTAAATGTCACTGTTAATGATTTATAACAATTTTTTTGTTTTAATTAAATTATCTAAATCACCGTTTTGTGCAGGATATTTATGAGGCTACCGAATTCCACCAATCTGTTTTATCTAGCAGGGATGTTGATGCTAATGATAAGATGTTTACATGTGCAATCAAATTAAGCATAGGTCAAATCACTGGATGCCTGCAAAACAAGTATGGTTGTTGATCTTTTATGGTTCAATTCTCCTGTCATTCTACCCATTGGGAAATTGCTCTACTAATTTTGTTTTACAGTTTTATTTGATATTTTATTATGTGATAATCTGTTATTATGCTGTTGACTTTATAATTGATTGATAGAAAATATACTAACAGCATTAAGAGTACTATGGTGATTGATGGACATGTTGTATATGGTTAGGTACATGAGATAGAGGCTTAATTAGTACCATGTGTATTGTTATAGGGCGAGAAGTAAGGGTATTGAAGAATTATGTTTTTACTGGTTATGTTGTGAGAAGAGAGGGAAGGTTATCTTCCTGATGGATTAGACTTTTTTATCTTGTTATTTGCTTTTCTAAGTTCATCAATGAAATAAACGTTTCCTTGAATTTATTTGGCTATTTCTCTGTTTTGATCATTGGTGTCTGTTGGAATCTCGAAATCTCGAATTGGTGTGACAATGGAAGATCGTTAACAGAAATCGGAAGAATCATTTAATTGTTGGCAGTAAAAGCATATGGTTTTTGTCCTAGACCTAGTACACCTAGAAACAATATTAGAAATTTCTAAGTGTTCATGAACCAAGAAATTTATAGTTAGGATCCCATCATTGGACTAAATGTTTGCATTGCATTTCAACATCTTTCATTATTCGGGTGTTTTTATAGTTTCATGAACTTGCGTATCTTATTTAGCAAAAAATGCCAATAAATAGCTTTGTGTTTGAGATGAGACCTTCCAGTAACTGAATGAAAATGTATTCTAGAAGAAAGAATTTCGGACTTTTATGCATTTTCTGGGTGGTGGTTTTTTGTTATGTTATTGGCCACTGGTGATCTTGCTCACAAAAATATCTTATTTTTGTTTTGTCTGCTTACAGTTTTGTATATATTTGTTTTGTTAACTAATACTATTTGCAGGAGTTATGGTCAACGAATTGCAGATTTGATTATTGAAGATACAATTATTGAATGCAAAATTTGGGATGAGGTAGCAGCAATTGTTTGCTTCATGAAGTCAGGGAAGATGGTTTATCCATTGAATGACAGAGCCATACTACAAATTGGAAGGGTTTGTTTCAGCTATTTATTCAATTTTATATTTACTTTGAAATTTCTCATATTGAGGTTCTTTAAGAAGTGAAAGATTCGGGTTCTTTGATTATATTTATGTTACAAAAAATATAAATGTTAATATGTGCAAGTGTAATACTTGACAAATTCACGGACATATACTAATTTTGTTGTATAAGTACTTGCCAGTTGCATGCATCATAAGTTTAAGGTGGTCAAATGTTCCTGCTATTTTTTTAGATTGCCTTAGCCAGTTCTCCTTCCGGTTGAAAATAGATGAAATTTAAGTTTGTTCACTATGATCAATAAAGCATTAATTAAGATACTAAAATGACTCATTTATCCTTTTTACTTATCTTTTGGACTCCGTCAGGTATAAACCTGAACTAGTATAATTTGTAGAGGGGGTAGAACATAATCTAGATAGAAGAAGTGAGAATAAGGAAGAAGAGAAGAAGAGGACTGGGGAGAAAATGCTTTAATATTTCATTGATTGAATAATCTCTTTTTTGCAAGCCCTCAAAATATAGTTACAGTCAAAACCACTAGTTAGACAGCTGTACTGTGAAAGCTGGAAATGGCAGTAATTACAGAGCTAAAAACGGAACTACCATAACTACTACAACTGATAGTAACAGAACTAACGAACTTCTTCTTGAACTTCCTTTTGAATCCCAGCCGCTTCCTTCTTCCTTTACCTCTGATATGTGAGACTCTTCTTCCTGTGCGATATTTCTCTTTGTTTGCATTAATTACTAAACCTCAATCTTGGTTTAAATAAAGGTAAATTTGATAAACAATTGCCAAACATGCGTTGGTAATATAAAACGTTATATAAAGTGGGATCAAGTCAATATCTCTGAACGTCATCTATTATGTACCAGAGGGAGTGTATGACCTTACTCTAATCAATCTACTCTCTTTGAAAGTCCTTTTGTAAATCTTTGAAGACCTTACTGTTATTGTGGAACATATGACCTCTCTTTAGCAAGCACTGTTATAATCTACTGTATCATCTTCAAAAAGACAAACTTAAATTGTTGTTTTGGATTCGAGGGTCAAACTATATGCTTGCCTTTTAAATCAAATGTTGCTGTTGTTTCTTTTTCTTCGAGCAGTGTAGAAGGTAATAGTTAACATTCTTTATTTTCAGAATCTTGCAGAAAATTATGTACATGAAGAAGAGCTAAGTTTGTGTAGAGTTCAAGTGAACTTATCATCAAAACCAGAAGTTGAATTGTCCGTGAAGGTCTTGTAGTATTTATGGTTTTTTTCTTTTCCCCCCTTTTTCAAAGCTGCACTAATACTTCTAAACATTATCTTTGGCGTGTAGGTCATGCTTCAACCACTTGAAGTTACTTATGATGTGGAATTCTTTTTAAATTTTATTGAGTTCTTCTCTATTTTAAAGACAGTTGAATTTCAGCACAACAGGGTAAGTCATGTTTGAATCACAACTTCTTACACCATGCTGCTTAATAAAGTCAATACTGATGGCACAACAGGTTCTTTGGTCATTTAATGGGTTTACGGATACCAAGACCCGCTTATCCTCAAAAGCTGAGTAAGTGTTTCTTACACTTCAGATGCTTTCTTCTTTTGCAAAATAACTTTTTCATTTATGGCATGCGTTCTTAATTTTTATATTTTGCAGATATACTTTGTCCAGTCAAAGAAAACTCAGATGGGATATTAATATCTTGGATTTTATAATCAATGTTCCTGGAAATGCCATTTCAGAACCATGTACCTTGGTAATTCAAGTGGCATTATGTTGAAGTAGCCTTAGTATTGTAGTATATGTTTTCACTGTGTTCTCGTGGTTCTCTCTCCTTCTCTTTGTTATTTTACGATTAAGAGCAAGTCTAACCATTTCCTCCATTTTCCATTCCCCAAACCCCATTTTGCAGAATCGTATAGTGTTTTTTCTCCAACCATCCTCCCCATTTTCCATTCCCCAAATCAAATTCACTCTAAAATAATAATATTTTATTATTAAACTAACAAAAAAAATTACAAAACAAAAATTAAAAACAATAAAAAATCAAAAAGTAATATTATTTTACCCATTTTTGGGATATACTATATGGGGAATGGTTGGACTTGACCATTTTCCATTTTGGGGAATCCCCCAAAATGGGGAGCTATTGGAGTTGCACTAAATTTGTGATTGCATCCATTCACTTGTCACATATATTCCATCCTTGGTGTTAGCTTTAATGAATGTAGATTTATTAATAATAGTCTCCTGTCTTCTTTGTGTATATGCTTTTATTGATTCCTGTGCCATGCTTTGTGGTTCAGTTTAAACTGCACAAATATCTTGTAGGACTGATTATAGGTTGTTTGATAACTGCTTGTGCTATTCGGAGAAATGAGCTAAAAAGATAAATGTGGCTATCACCAAAGTTGAGATTTGGCTTTTAAGATTGCTTCTCTTAAAAGTTGATATTTTTGGGTTGCCTTTTTCCTGGAACATTGAAATGTCGACCAACATTCCGAAAAATTGGATGTTGCTTTTATTTTACATTTCATTTTGTTGGGATTGCCTATCAGTTTTCGAAACTAGAGTATAACTCCATGGTTGATTTGACTCTTGGGCTAAGCCGTTAAAATATAAAGGGTGTGTTTGGAACCCTTGCCTTGGATGATATTCAATTTTATTCATCTCATTTTTATGCATATGATTAATCTTAGCATAAAAACAGAATGACTTGAATTCTATTCAAATTATTGATGCTAAACACACCTAAAAGATGTTTAGGAAATTGAAAGTTATATTATTGAGTGTTATTGAATTCTATTCAAGGTACACTATATTAGATTTCTATTTGTTGAATTATCTCTATCCTAATATGATCTTTCTTGTTGACCAGGTTTTGAAACTGGGTTCTCTTATTTATACATCCAAACATTATCCAGATTCTATAGCCTCAACTATTCACGAAAGACCTAATACCATGAAATCAAGTTCAGCATTTCTTGATGGGTTTTTGAAAGACTTCCAAGTTGAAGACCTCTACAATTGCTTTTCTGTCAAACTTGAGAATATTGAGGTGAGCTGCGTGTTTTGGTGTGTATTGTATGAGCTAGTTGAGTTGCGGCGCTCCTAAAGCAAGTTTTTTCATTTTGGTGCAGTTAAATCTAGTATTTCTACAAGCTGCTCGGACAATTAATATCTTGGAGAAATTTTGTGCTTCCATCACTTTTATGTTGTGCATCATTTCTGATGAAATAATGCTAAAACAGGCAGAGGTAACCAAAGCTAACCTAGATAATTTAAAATATTAATGCAATAAAAAAAATAACGTAATCTTCTGCCACATTTGAATTTCGTGTAATTGATAAGCTCTTACACCATATGATTAGATTAGACTGGCAGTTACACAAATAAATTGTTGTCAACTTGTTTGTTATAGTATTTCAGACAACGTAAATGGTTTTATGGTTCTGTTACCACTCGTTGAGTTTTCTTCTTCAGTTTGAAAGAGAAAACTCGCTGGAATAGATGCAATTGCGCCCTAATGTTTTATTAATTTTTGATCCTGTGATATTTAAGGATCCGTTTCCCACTCTGTACATGAAGTCTTACTATGTCTGTTTTACTTTGAACTTTTAGAAACTTTTAATGCAGTGATGTTTACATCGTATTCAAAATTACCATGCTTTGTCCAAATTTTTGTACTTATTATCTCCTTTTCCACTATTTCAGCTGCTAACTTCTTTTCCCCAAATGTCAGGTGTTTGTTTGTCTACCATCAGTGATTACTAATTTTTCTCCATCAATATATGAATCAATGCTGGCATTGGTAGCACAACTAGATAACCTTAGTTCAACAGCTACTAAACAAATCCCCAAAAATCCCTATTCACTCAATGTTCTTTCAAATCAACCTAGGGTTTCTGCTGTTGGATTTTCTATTTCAGGGAAGTTGAAGTCTTTCAGTTGTCATGTTGACCTTGCTAATGATGAGGAAATCAGTTCTGACCTCGTGATTTTACTTCAAGAATTAGATTTTTGGTAAGCTGTATGCTCCTCACGTAATGCATATTTTGCTGCTCAGACGCTCAGAATCTCATACGATACAATTTTAATTACTACTCCATTATTGGCAGGTATTCTCGTACAGAATCTGAGAGCTTTGTCTGTACCAAAGTAGTGAAGATCACAGCATCCTGTCCGACTGGTGGAACTGATAGATGTATTCTGTTTTCATCTGGAAACCAACTTGCTTCTTCTGCTGCACATTATCAGGATTTGAGTATTGAATTGATCAATGAAGATGAAATTCATCATTATAAA
>CAOJBI010292152.1:0-17736 GCA_948277035.1 Euphorbia corollata
TTTCCTTTCAAACCAGAAAAACAAATTATTGCACACCTTGCTCCTACGAACGACTACTTTTAAACCACTTACTCAAATTTTAAAAAAGAGCATGTCTCTTTTTATGAAACTTGGCATATTTTTATTAACAAGACTGCCAACCTCATTAACGGCCTTCACTCTCTTTCGAAGTTGAAACTTTTCTACAAGGTTAATAAATTTTTCTATTGTCAAAGTTGAGAACGATAGTTTCCTTTTTGTATCCTGGAGCAAATATTTTTTTCACAATTAAAAGAAAGACTTTGAACTCGCACATTTTGTTTTCCTCTTGCTTTATTGGATGCTCGGCTTAGCTTAGTCTCCACTTTTGCATCCATGCCAAGCTAGTAATTTCCTTCAAGAGGCTTTGCACATCCGAATCCCATCACCAATTTCTGTTTTGAGCCTTCCCGTGTGAATTCTCCTGCTTAATTCGAGATAAGACTTCATCACGGTCTTCATTACGGGAGAGAAAAAAAAAACAAATTGAATCAAACAAAATGTTTTTTGTTAGGTCTTAGGTTTTATATATTTCATGTTATTGGGTTCGGTTCGGTTTGGTGAAGAAACCAAAAACTGAATCGAATTAACTATAAATTAAATTTATTAATTCTTTTCATGTTTAATATACATTTAACACTTTGAAATTAAGTTTTTTTTTTCAATTTAATAATGAGTTTATAAGTAAGAGTTATTTATACTGATTTTAATCATTTTATATTAAAATTCATGATTGAAAAACATAAATTTTATATATAAAATATGAAAATCGGATTAAACCTCAACTGAACTAATTTGGCTTTATTCAAACCTAACCGAAATAATTTTGTTCGGTTTTTTATTCATCCATTTTCTTTCTAAACTGTTTCGGTCCTTAGCTCCAACTTCAGTACATAGTCGCTTTAGCGAAGCTTGATTCCAAGACATGTTTGAAAGCTTTGGCCAGGTGTTAGCACGGTCCGCTCGAACCCGATGAGGAAATTTACCTACTTCGTGATGCGGATTCGACGCGAGACAAACGGAGCCGATTTATCGTATTTTCAATTCAAAAATCAAAATTTCAAAAATCCACATTCCAGGGAAAGTCCGGTTTACCGATTCGGACCAAAACCGGAAAAAGTCAAACTTTTGGTCAACATAGATTCCCGGATTTCCGGGGATAGCCTCATGGCTATTTACCTAGGTAAATGGCCCCGGGGCTATTTTCCACACTACTATAAATAGAAATTAACCCCCCCTATTAAGAAGTGCGGATTTCCGGTTCTCCTAAAGCAAAACCCGTCCGTTCTCGCCTTTAAACACGTCGAAACTCTGCCAAACTCAAAACTCTTCATTCAAATCTCTCGAATATCGATTTAAGTCAAGTTTCCCACGGAAATTTTTGACTTAAACTCGTCTCAAATCAGTTTTACTCATGATTATAGCCATAACTCGAGTCAAAACACCGCCAAATCAATCCCATCAAATTACTTTCTACTTTTTGTCAAAGTTTTCATCAAAACAACGACAAATTCGGTCCCGCACCGGCTTTCACGTCATCCTGGAATAGCGAAAAGGTAATTGAGGGTATTGGCTCTAAGCCTTAAATCTTTTATTTTCATTTTCATTACGATTAAAATCGCATGTTGGAGTAAAGAGCCATGCTTTACTAATTTATTTTTCAATAAATAGTGTTAATATATGCAAATGAGCTTGAAGGTGAAGACCGGGTTCCCGAAATAAGGGGAAACTTCGCCCGGATTACTATGGGAAAACCCAAGTAGCGCCGTTACTCTGCCGAAACTCCGGCTCAATTTTATTGCTTTATTAAGCCGTCGTAATGCCGAAATTATCATAAAACCATAATTCTCGATTTTTGAATAAATTAGTAACTATTATATCCGAACTTAGAATCTCATCTTTTCAGGTATAAAAATCCTACTACGGATCAGTATACCACAGTTCCCGGTGGAGCTGAACCGGGTGACGACTCTTTTTCCGTAAAATGGGGTATTAACCTCGTTTTACTATTTTTATCTTCATTTTTAAGGAAATAAAATTGAAAATGGTTTTTCTTAAATAAATTTATCCCCAGAGAGCGAACGCCTCTTTATCTTTATTTTCAAAACCGAAACCGAGCGAATTCGCGCCTCGCGCTGTTCGACCCTAAAACAACTTTTTTCGACACATCCTATTTTTTGAAAAGGACCGCCCGCTCACAATGGCGACTCTGCTGGGGATGTTTTATTTTTATTAAAATAAATGATAAAAATCAAATTTTGATATAATAATGAACTTTTATTCAAAAATTCGAGAATTATGGCATTTATGATAAAATCGCTATTACGCAAAATTTTAGGGTTGCATTTGCACGTGCATATTTCACCCTTCAGCCAATTTAGGTGTATTTTGGTGAAGTATCACTCAAGTTCGCTTAGGGCTTAGGGGTATGGATCTGATTACACCCCTTGCGTAACGTATAAAGGACTTTGATTCGCGTAGGGTCAAAAGTACTTGAGTATATTATATGTGGAAAGAGTTACTTTGGTTCGCTTTAGGGCCATCGGACATCGGTACACAAAGGCGCAGGGTACCCATTACGCACCCTTGACTGAGACCGAAGCCCAACATATAGATGAACCATAGACACTTTCCTATAGGTTATCCTAAACCTTGAGAGAACGCGAGCAGACTTCGCTAGTCCCCTGTTGATACGAAAGTGAAGTAACCAAATGGAGAATAAGGGCGGTAGGCACGATCTAACCGTTTGCTTCTTGTGCATGTTTTATATATAACATTAAAATGTAAAACTTGTGCATATCATCACGATTGTGTGAAAACTAACCACATCTTTATGCAGCCATAATATTTATCGTGTGACATTGCATTTTTTCTTAGAAATAGGATACCGAAAACACGAATCCCGACCAAAGAGTCACCTTAACTACTAAATCCATATGTCCGGTTTATAGAAGCCAAATTCGACCCTAGAGTCTCCGTGATTACAAAAGTCACTATCCCAACTGTAAAGGCAACCGTTTGACCGAAAAGTCAAACTTTTCCAATTCTGACCCTAGAATCCCCGTGACGGTAAAAGTCACTATTCCGACTGTAAAAGTCAACCGTTTGACCGAAAAGTCAAACTTTTCCCATTTCGACCCTCGAGTCTCCGTGACTGTAAAAGTCACTATTCCGATTGTAAAAGTCAACCATTTGATCAAAAAGTCAAACTTTTTTCCAATTTCGACCCTAGAGTCTCCGTGACTGTAAAAGTCACTATTTCGATCGTAAAAAGTCAACCGTTTGACCGAAAAGATAAATTTTTTTCCAATTTCGACCCTAAAGTCTCCGTGACTGTAAAAGTCACTATTTCGATTGTAAAAGTCAACTATTTCACCAAAAAGTCAAACTTTTTTCCAATTTCAACCCTAGAGTCTCTATGACTGTAAAAGTCACTATTCTGACTGTAAAAGTCAACCGTTTGACTAAAAAGTTAAACTTTTCAAATATTGACCCTAGAGTCTCTGTGAGTGTAAAAGTCACTATTTCGACTGTAAAAGTCGAACGTTTGACCAAAAAGTCAAACTTTTCCAATTTTGACCCTAGAGTCTCCGTGATTGTAAAAGTCACCTATTTGACCAAAAAGTTAAACTTTTTTCCAATTTCGACCCTAGAGTCACTATTCCGACTGTAAAAGTCACTATTCCGACTGTAAAAGTCAACCGTTTGCAATATTGACCCTAGAGTCTCGTGACTGTAAAAGTCACTATTCCAACTGTAAAAGTGGACCGTTTGACCAAAAAGTCAAACTTTTCCAATTTTGA
Organism: Euphorbia corollata; assembly: GCA_948277035.1. Taxonomy (NCBI): domain Eukaryota; kingdom Viridiplantae; phylum Streptophyta; class Magnoliopsida; order Malpighiales; family Euphorbiaceae; genus Euphorbia; species Euphorbia corollata. Next base: position 3,822 of record CAOJBI010292152.1, read on the forward strand.
ACCTAGAGTCTCTGTGACTGTAAAAGTCACTATTTTGACTGTAATAGTCAACAGTTTGATCGAAAAGTCAAACTCTTCCAATTTTGATCCTAGAGTCTCCGTGACTGTAAAAGTCACTATTCTGACTATAAAAATCGATCGTTTGACCGAAAAGTCAAACTTTTCCAGATTCAACCTTGGAATCTCAACGACCATAAAAATCATCACTCCTGCCGTAAAAAACCGACCCCGAGTCGTAATCGACTAATAGAGTCAACACATCTTGACTATAGAAAGTCATCTTAGGACCAATAGGCCAATTCCGACCGACCCAAGAGTTAAGTCATTTCAAAAAATGACCTCGAGTCGTAATCGATTAATATAGTCGACATATCTTGACTATAGGAAGTCATCTTAGGACCAATAGGCCAACTCTGACCGACCCAAGAGTCGAGTAATCTTAAAACCGACCCCGAGTCATAATCGACTAATAGAGTCAACACATCTTGACTATAGAAAGTCATCTTAGGACCAATAGGCCAACTTCGACCGACCTAAGAGTCGAGTCATCTCAAAATTGACCCCGAGTCGTAATCGACTAATAGAGTCAACACATCTTGACTTTAGAAAGTCATCTTAGGACCAATAGGCCAACTTTGACCGACCTAAGAGTCGAGTCATCTCAAGAATCGACCCCGAGTTGTAATCGACTAATGTGATCAACATGTATTGATTACAAGAAGTCACTCTTGAACCAATAGGTCATATGACTAGCAATTCAATTTGCTATGTCCAAATCACTCTTCGATATATCATAACCTTGAAGACCTTAGAATATCTGTAATATCTTGCATGCATTCATGCATTCATTCATCCATACATTGACATTCTCATATAAGAAATCATAAATTGGGAAAAAAATACTCATGTTGCATTTACTAACACTTGATCAATTGTGTTTTCAGGTTGGAAACATATTAATTCTCATTTAAAACGCATTTCAGGTCCAGAACAAAGTAGACATCCTCCAATCTTAGAATCTTTTGAGGAGTTCTTTTCTGAGTCTATGGGCAACATGTTTGAAAGACAGGAGTTTGATGAAAATTTCTGTAACTTTGTTAGCACGCCGGAATTTCAAGAATATCTGAGGACTGTAGTGACCTCAGAATCTCAAAGGACAGCAGAGCAAGAAGCTGAATTGAATGATTTGAAAGCCAAGCTGACAAACCTAGAAAGCATGGTTCCAAAGGTTAAAAAGCCTACAACATTATCGACTCAGCAGTGCTTGTACTTGAATAGATACAAGATGAGTGAAACCGAAGCTCTTCCTTCAAATTTTGTTATGCCTTACATCGCTCCGTATAGTGGCACTAGATCTCCCCCACACTCATATTGAAGCTTATCTTAAGATTATGATGGGGATGGCTATACCCGAAGTCCATATTATCAATCTCTTCCAAACTACTCTCCGTGATCCCGCGACTGGCTGGTACATGAGTCTGCCGTCAGATGTAAAGTCAAATTGGGAGAAACTAGGATCTGCCTTTATCAAGAATTATGCTTTCAATCTCAAGTTAAAAACAATGCTCCAAGATCTTGAAAGCATATGCCAATGCCCTGATGAAACTTTTGAAGCCTATTATCTCAGATGGATGGTTGTCAGAACACTAGTTACTGGTGCCCCAAATCAGGAGGCTCTGATTGTTAAGCTAGTTGAGGGATCTACTCAAAAGTATCGGAATGAGATGAAGATGAAACATTTTGAAACCTTCAATGAAGTAGTCAGCTACGCTAAAAAACTTGGAAAATACGAAGAAGAGGACAAATTAAAAAGAGAAGAGTACCATGCCCATAACAAGATAAGGACTTTTGAAAAAGGGGGTACGTCTCGATAGGGTAATTATAGCTTCTATAAACAAAACCCTCGAACTATTGGCTAACTGGTGACAGTCGCTCAGATCCAGAATCGTCAATCTATCTCTCCAAGGGTGGAGACTTTATCTCAGATCTTTACTAAGCTGAGAAAAGTTGATGTCTTGCAAAGCATTAAACCATTCACTCCTCCCGCAACGGCCGATCGAGATAATTTCTACGCTTATCATGTCACGAAGGGGTACTGAACCAATGAATGCACTCGTCTATTAAAAGACCTACATCAACTCTTTGTTGACGGAAAGGTGAAGGAGCCGGAAAATAAGCATAGTACTCAAACAAATCCACTCCCCGATTTTCCAGCCAATGTAAATGTTATAAACATAAGGATCGGAGGAGATAATAATCAACAGGATATTTCAAAAAAATTTCACCACAGCATGGGGTTGGGTGAAAATCCTGTTTTTGAGAACCTAGACATCATGTATCAGGTAGACCAGTACGTTCGGGAAATTACACGTGAAGGAAAAATTTACTACCGAGTACCAAGAGGTATGGTCTATTGGGGGAACACTGATCCATCCGAACATGAGGAAAGGTTTACTCACTTTATGCACACCAAAGGAATACTTGTTATGGGATTTGCTTCACAATTCCCAAGATTCCTGGCCGGTCCTGCCCTTGAATGGTTTAATTCATTTCCCATGGAAAGGAATTGGAACTGGATTTATCTTTCCAGAGCTTTCATGCATCAATTCATGGTAACTTATCCAAATTCCTCCGGAACTCGTTGGTGGGAAGAACCCAAAATCGATACGCAGAATAGAGGATGGGATATGCCGCCTTCTCCTCCAACACAGCTCATTCCTCCTCCCTACATGGATCCAGAATATCAAGGAAGTTCCCAATTTGAAGTCGAAAATCCTTCTAATGATTTATCTCTAAGTAATCCTGGGCAACAACAGGAAGAGCTTTACGACCCGGAACGTGCTTTGATTGATCCTAACTACTGGCATGGAAAACTTGTATAGTGAACCAGTGGACTTATATCAAGAAGTTCAAACAGAGTTGTATGCCTATGGATAAACTGTTAATGAGGCCTTTCGGGACCTTGATAGAATGAGGACTGAATTCAACGAGATGTATGGACAAATTAATTATAATCAGGAACCAATCCCTCAAAACCCATTGATTAACCTTGAGGAAGATCCTGAAGAAGACCCTGAGGAAGATCCTGAGGAAGTACCTGAGGGAAATCCTGAGGAAAATCGTGAAGAGGAAGAGGACCCAGAAGAAGACCCAAATTGGGAAGAGAATAACGATGATGCTTTTGTCCCGAATTTGGATCAACATTTGGAGCACAACCAAATGCACATGAATGGAAACAGGGGTAATTTTGATTTTGGCCCTTGGAGGATAAGATCTCCAGCCCATGAAGTCCCAAATCCGCTCTGGGATGTTAACAACGAAGATAACTGGCCTCAAGATGAAGAACCAGTTGATATTCTAGCAGACATAACACAATGGGCTGTGGACTTTGAAGATGAGTTCGAGTTCGATGAATTTATGAATGGTAATCCTGATGGTATAGTGGAAAATCCTGGTACACCATCTGATTCAGAAGAAGAATTTGACATTCCTCCAATCAATTGGCCCGGAGAATTCGAGCACAATAATGAAGTCATCTATCACGGACAATTGATCAACTCGGATAGCGAGAGCTATGCCACATATCAGGAGACCGGTTCAAACGATTTCGGATCCGCTGGAAGCCAAGACTCAGGAGAAATTACAGATTGTGAAGGAGATGGAAGGATTAACATGATTCGGGAGCCTGGCCAAGATCCAAGTCCAGAATACATCATGGAAAGAATCCGAGTTGAAAATATGCAGGCTTCATTTGCAAACCAGGATATGGATCCTGACTTCAACGCAAGCTATCATCTTGTTTTTTATGGTTCTCAAGATCCTGTCTGCCACCTCAGGGGATTCATTGTCTTCATGAATAATGAAGAGATACATTACGCCTACTGGCCTGAAAAGTTTCGCCTTACTTTGAGCGGAAAAGCCTTAGTCTGGTTCGAAGGATTGTCTTTGTACCATAAATCCTTCTGGAATAATCTGGCCAATCAATTTCTAGATTATTTCACGTGGATTGATCCATCGGCAACTGCTTTACCAGAGAGAACACGTCTGGTTTTCCTTAGCGCTATTTATCATGGGAGAATGCTAAGGAAACACTTCTACATCTGTTCAGTCCTCAAAGAATTACCCTTGGTATGCAGAGAAGTATGAACTCGACTTCGAGGAATCCAGCTTGAAAAAGTTCATGTATTCCGAAACTCTGGATATGCTTGGAGGGAAGAAACCTACGGAAGGAGCTTCTTCCTCATCTATTAACATGATTACAAGTGGACCTCAAGGCAATACAATCCTTTCTCATGGATCGCAAGTTAATTCTATGCTTTCGTCCAGCAGGAAAGCACCCTTAATGGAGTGGCCTTTTGCGACTAACGAAACCACTGTTGCGGTCAGCAAACCCATCAGCTTGAAAGACATACCTTTGGCAGAAGATTTTGATGAGTTTGAAGTCTTCGAAATAACATACTCGCCTTCAGAGTATGTAAATCCTATCACAAGAGGAGGAAGAGTAACTGGAGTCCCAGAACCTCCAGTGCAAAGGAGTGAACTTCCAATTGCTGCACCTCAGCCAATGGTACTGATCGGAATTGAAGAGCCTATAATTGACCAATTAAAGTCCACTAAGGCTAAGATGAGCATTTGGGAACTTTTGATCAAGTCTCAAGAACACAGGCTAGCCATAGTAAAGAGACTCATGGAAGTAGAAACCTCTTCGAATGCTACTCCAGAACAAGTTTGTGCTTTGCTAAACACTGAGGTTGTTACCATTATCCCAGATATAGTATTTACAAGTGCGAACTTACCTGATGAAAGAATAGGATACAATAAAGCCCTCTACTTGAAGGCTAATGTGTTAGGAAGGATAATGCCATGCATCATGATTGACGATGGCTCCGCTCTCAATGTATATCCCAGAAAGATACTCCCTATGCTTGGCTTAAGTGAGGAGGCATTGAAGAAATCATCAGCAGTCATAAAAGCCTTTGATGACTCAAAGAGAGCTGTTATCGGAACCTTCGAAATAGAGGTAAATTTCAAAGAAATATCCTCCTCTGTGCTCTTTACGGTAATCGATATCCCGGTAACCTTTTCTCTACTGCTCGATCATCCCTGGTTCCACGCTTTGGGAAGTGTACCATCCACTCTACACCAGAAAGTCAAAATTCCTTATAGAGGGAAAATTATGACATTAGAAGCGGACAGGGCATCTACCATTGCAGCATTAACTGTTACTGAGAACAACATGAGAGGTTTTACTGTTGCAGTCATAGGAGATGAACAGAATGATCAATCTCAGGAATACTAGAGTCTGTGGATTAAGAATTATATGCAATAGCATCACGTTCCAGGTACTGGACTTGGAGCACAGGGACAAGGCATTCTAACTTTCAACATCGGATCAGGTGAACTACGTCCTGCAGGTCTCGGATATAAGGGGCCAAGATGTACTAGAGGTAAACTTTCCAAGAAGAATGGCTTTAAGCAAGCTAAACAAGAGCCATACGATGGAACACCAGAACCTGTCACCCATATGTCTCAGACTCAACCTGGATTCGAGATCTTTTCAAACATTATGGACTTCAGTAAGTGTGGAGAAGGGCCAGTCATCAATATGATCAGAAATAGGGAGATGGTAGAGCAGACTATGAATCTTGTCAACATTGATACCAACAAGGTCATTAGCGAAGTTATTTACTTAGTACAAGATGACAAGAAAAGGGTCAAAAGGAGTCCTGATGTGATAGCACAAGAAGAAAAGCTCTTCGAAGTATTGTTAAAAAGATTCAAGAATCAATTAAATCTTGTGGAAGGATCTGAATCTAAACCAGGCTAGAAGGACAAAGGGAAGATGAAGATAGACATTGATCCAGGAGATGGTGAAGAGATCATCATGATACCGGTTAATCAAGCATCTACCACCATAAGAGGAGCCAACTCCGATAGAAGAAGATGAGTTCTTCCTTTCTTTATCTGATAACTATGAAAGGAATAATGTACCTTTTGATGCATTCAATAAAAGTGGAAACTTTGCTTATTTGGATTGTGTTTCTGATCATGATTCCACACATCCATTCCAGCATTCATCCAGCATTTTCAATATTAATAATGATGTTACTAAAGAAATTAATTTAAACACACAAGAAGACCCTAAAATGTACTCATTTCCAATCAATTATCCATTGAACAAGAGAGAGAATTAGTAAAAGTGTTAAAAGAGCATATCACAGCTTTCACTTGGTCATACGATGACATGTCTGGTGTTGATCGACACATTGCCGAACACAGGATACCAACAGATCCGAAAATCAGGCCCGTCAAATAGAAAATGAGATGTTTGCAGCCTGAATGGGCTGAAAAGGTCAAGGAAGAGATTTCGAAGCAAATCAAGGCCAAGTTCTTGGAGGTGGTCGAATATCCCACATGGCTCACAAACGTGGTGCCTGTAGCCAAAAAGGATGGTAGAGTTAGTGTATGTGTGGATTTTCATGACTTGAATAAGGCCATGCTAAAGGACGACTTCCCACTACTGCATATCGATGTCCTGGTAGATAGTGCTGTAAGAGCTGCTATGTATTCTTTCATGGATGGATTTTCGGGTAACAATCAGATATTGATGAACATTATTGACAAGTTTAAGACTGCTTTCATCATGGAATAGGGCACGTACTGCTATCGAATTATGTCATTCGGGTTGAAAAATGCTGGGGCAACCTATCAAAGGGTCATCACCACTTTACTCCATGACTTGATTCATAAAGAAGTGGAGGTATATGTGGATGACATGCTGGTCAAATTAGACACACCAGAAGAACACCCTACTGTGTTGAATAGATTTCTCACCAGGATAGAAAAGTATAATCTACGGCTAAATACGAAGAAGTGCATTTTTGGGGTGACCTCAGGAAAACTATTGGGCCACATCATCAGCCATCGCGGTATAGAGATGGACCCTGATAAGATCAAGGCTATTCAAGAGATGCCCACTCCTAAGACTGAAAAAGAAGTTAGGAGCTTTTTAGGATCACTATAGTACGTCAGCTATTTCATAGCACGATCGACTACCATATGTGAACCTATTTTCAAGCTTCTCAGAAAACAGTAGCCTGTTGAATGGAATGAACAATGTCAAGAAGCTTTCGATAAGATCAAAGCCTATTTGGCAAGTCCGCCAGTCCTAAAACCCCCAATTCCTGGAAAACCCTTGATTTTGTATTTAGCCATCGAAGAGACCTCTGTAGGGGCAATGTTGGTTCAAGAGCATGATGATAAGAGAGAACATGTCATCTACTATCTTAATAAGAAGCTACTCGAGTATGAATCATGTTATACAATAGTTGAAAAGACATGCACTGCCATGGTATGGCTGATAAAAAAGCTTTGACATTATTTTCAATCATATTAGATTCAAGCCATAGCCAAAGTAGACCCAATGAAATACTTGTATCAGATACCTTCTTTGACAGGCAAATTGTCCAGATGGTTGTTACTACTGTCGGAATTCGACATCGAGTACGTAACCAAAAAGGTCATAAAGAGAAGAGCGATGGCCGAATTTCTAGCAAGCCAACCTTTGGAATCCGAATATGTTGAAAATTTGGAGTTTCCGTATGAACAACTGGCAGTTGTATCGAGAGATTCAAGGAGATGGGAGATGTACTTCGATGGAGCTATTAACAAAAGAGGCGCATGCTTAGGAGTCATCATCATCACACCTCAAGGGGCAATGATACCATTATTTAAGCATTTGGAATTCGCTATCACCAACAATGGACCAGAATATGAAGCCTGTTTATTTGGCATGGCAGCCTTAGTACATTTGAAAGCCGATAAGGTCAAGATTATTGGTGATTCTACCTTAGTGATAAGATACATTACTGGGGAATGGGAATTAAAGGAGGAGTCTCTCAAACCGTACCTAGAATCCATATGAAAGCAGGCATCGAAGTTCGGCTAATGTGAATTCCACTATTTGCCTAGAGATGAGAATCAAATGACAGACGCATTAGCGACCTTAGCATCTCTGTGGGAAGGATCTCGGAGTCAACCCATGAGACCTCTCATTTTAGATACATCTAAAGCTCCATTCTATGTTTTGATAGTCGAAACTAATGAAGAATTGGAGAAGCCAGGGTATATTGATATTGTTAAGCATCTGAAGGACAGGAGCTATCCTGAAGAAGCCATTGATTCAGACCAAAATACATTGAGGAGATTAGCCACTCAATTTTGCTTGATAGATGGAGAATTGTTTAAGATGTCCTCTGAAGGATTATTGCTAAAATTCTTGACGCAGCGTGAAGCGACAACTGTCATGAAAGGAGTGCACTCAGGAGAATGTGGTCCACACATGAATGGAATTATGTTGGACAAGAAAATTCAACGTATAGGTTATTTTTGGTTGACTATGATGGCCGATTGCATTTAGATGGCTAAATCCTGCCATGACTGCCAAATCCATGGAGATATCAGTCACCTTCCTCCTACGGAACTGCAGAATTTGATCACACCCTAGCCATTCTCAGCATGGGGTATTGACATTATTGGGGAAATTAGACCTTCATCCACCAATGGACATCGATTTATAGTAGTGGCGATTGATTACTTTTCAAAGTGGGTAGAAGCAGAATCTTAAACGAACATTACAGCAAAGAATATGGCTCGGTTCATCGAAAGGCACATTCTTACATGATTTGGTATCCCTCACCACATAGTCACGGACAATGGGGTCCAGTTCCAAGGTGATACTGCTGATCTGATTGAGAAATATGGTATCGAGAATAATCATTCATCACCTTATCGGCTACAAGCCAATGGTGCAGTAGAGGCAGCCAATAAATCAATCAAGAAGATTCTTTCGAAAATGATGGTTAGTTATCGTGACTGGGCAGATCATTTACCATTTGCCTTATGGGGATATCAAACCAGTATTCGAACTTCAACAGGACAAACCCCTTTCTCTTTGGTATACGGAGCAGAGGCGGTACTTCCAGCAGAAGTAGCAATTAAATCTCTACGCGTAGCTCTCGAAGAAAGATTATAAGAAGATCAATAGGTAAAAGCTAGATAATATGAGCTTAATCTGATTGAAGAAAGACGTTTAGATGCCCTAAGTAATTTCAAATGTACAAACAACGTATGGCTAGAGCTTACAATCGTAAAGTCAAGTGGTAAAATTTACTATTAAGACCTGGAGATCTGGTCCTGAAGCAATCTAGGAAAACGCACACTGATGCATGGGGCAAATTTCAACCAAACTGGGATAGTCCTTATATGGTAAAGAAGATCCTCAGTAAAGGAGCAGTGAAAATCATGGACATGGATGGAAATGAATTCGTCAACCCAGTCAATCGAGACAAGCTGAAATGCTACTTCGTATAAAAGAATATATATGTAATAAAGTCTGTTAAGAACTAGTGAGGGTCTTAAGCAAAAATTAATACTGAATAAAAGTTTCGAGAGAATGTCTTTGGTAAAATCCTCTTCAGGAACCTAAGATAACAATGGACATTGATTGGAAATTTGTTACCATTTATCTTTTATGTATGAATAAAATTTCTTTCATCACATTATTATTATATAATGAAAAGGTTGAATGAAGCAAATGGATAAAGGAAATCATTTCATGAAACATACATTCACAAAGCATGGTTCGCTTTATTACACATAAAGTACATTATCATCTCATGAGATAAAGAAAGCACACACACGTGAGGCTATAGCTCTTATTGATACACAACAAACGTGCCATCAATACAACATCTATATTCCAAGAAGACGGCTTCGAAGACGGTGGGTCTCAGCCAACCTCTCTTGAAGAGTCTCCAGCCTACGAGTCCTGATACTCCAGGTACAATATGCGAAATCAGGATAGATGTCAAATGGCAGAGAATAGTTCACAGCTACATGGGTACGAGAAGCCCACTTGTCTGTGTATCTATACCTTCGGGCATAAGAGAGCTTAGAATCGGCCAAGGAGCATAGTGACTCTGAAAGCATTGTGGATAGCCATATTGTTTGCATAAATGATCGGAAGAGTATGATATAACTTCAGAAAGCCCGAGTAAGACGACTCCGCCCATAGCTACATGGATGATAACATAGGAAATTGTCCACCAGGGGCAAACCCATCGGATGTCCTCGATAGCGTGAGATCCCTTGAAATCATGCCACTCTTCTATAGTAAAATGCTTGTGAGTACGGTCCCCAATATGGACTAAGGATCGTCTTCCCCAATGATCGTTCGGCCTGTAGCTAACTTCCTCAGGAATTGATAAGACAGCCAACTTATCCCATACCCATAGCTAAAAGAGAGAACCAAGATCAAAAGGTGAACTCTAAAAAAAAGGGACCTGAAGGAGTATTCTGCTACCGCAAAAAGATGGCTCTATTCCGTTCTTAGTTGATCGGAGTTAAATTAGAGTTTCAGCTAAACAAAGAGCTGTGGGAGAAGCTCCATCCATCATTTGTGAAATGATGGGAAGATATGCAAAACTGTAAATATCTGTGGTTGATTTGCATAGGAAGACCCCTAAGAGAAGCAAGCATGCCAGGGGCATCCAGCTAGCATCGTCAAGGCTCAAGTCTTGAATTAATTCGAGAGCAACTGAGAGCTTCAAACCTCCAGAACTCATGCACACCAACCTACGTTTGTCAGCTCGTGGGAGACTGAAATGATTCATCAATGTTTCAGAAAATTCTGGGTGATGTGATGGTAATGTAATAGGTAGTTCAGTCGAACACATTAGAAGCCCACAGAAGTCTTCATACATGGGGCATAGCTCTTTATCTCCGAAATGAAAGACATTGTCAATCGGATCCCAAAAATGAATGGCGGCATCGATCAGCTCCTACTTAATGAAAATTAGAACATATTCCTTCATGCTCCTCAGACCATAGTGCTCAAGCTTAGACCAACCGTTGGCATTCTTCAAGTAATTATTCAGATCTCGGCGGAATCTCATGTAATCACTTATAATGAATTTAGAAAATGGGATTCAGAAGAAGAAGAGTAGCGGTTCGCTATACATAGTTTACGGGACAATCTACCAATACTATAGATTACCCCACAAACTCATTTGTATATGTCTGATTCAATCACAAGAGAAAAAATAAATGCAATCGATAAAAGGCAAAGGCAGTCATTTCATAAAAAGAAAATAAAGATGTCAAAATTGTACATATAATATCCAAAAGAAGAAAAGAAAAGAAAAATCCTAAGTCTACTGGCCGAAGCCTGTATTATCAAACTCCGGATGATAGTCCGCAGCAGGATCATAGGAGCTGGAAGGTCCTTGATAAGGAGGTGGCTGCTGTGGTGGCGCTCAGCTAAGCTTAAGCCTCTCAATCTCCACATTCAGCCCATGGATGTGTCCCTGCCAAATAAAATGTCATCATACATTATTCATGCATTACATGCATCATATTTTGCATAAACATGAAGCTTACCATTATCTCAGCATTCTGGCTCATGATGAACCGCTGATAAGCATGAAGATATCCCCAATCTATGGAGCAGTCAGCAATAGGGACCTGAGATTGAAACACGAAGTCAATAGCTAAATCTGTGAGGAATAAGGCATCAGATAAAGAAGTCAAAGCACTTACATGAGTAGCATCGGCTGGTGTATAGGTCACTGGCCTCGCGGGATCGAAGTATGGCTCGATCACCGGTGTGTAAGGACTTCCATCAGGCCTGTACACTATGAATCCCTGCTGGTTAGGCTGGAAGTCCCTATGACTAGAAATCATCACTGAATCAGCAGTAGCAGCAGAAGAAGAAGTGAAGGAGCTCGCATGGAGACTCCTAACACTCTTCCGACCCTGATGATCCTGTAAAATAACAGAAGTTAGTAAACAGATATAATAATTAATGAGAAGCGGAATAAAATGAAGAAATTTACCGTCACACGGGTCACTCTCTGAGAACCAGAAGGGCCAGCACTCCCCAAAGGTCTGGTACTCCCCGAAGGCCTAGCAGGACCACTACCTCTACTAGTGGAAGTCCTGTAGGAACAGTCATCCTCAGCATTGGCAGGAACTGGCTTAGGATCTACATCAGGCTACCCCAAAAGCCGAGTTTGACAAAACTCCTCATAGGCACCAGGTAAGCTCGTGAGGATATAATCCTCTCCATCACGGCAAAGTGCTCCTATGTTGATGGCGTTCTGAGGCCAGAACAACCAACTAGGAAGAGAAGGAGGAGTCAGCCTAAGTTTGGGAGGAAGATGGCATCCCTCGATCCTTCTCCCCAAATACCACTCCATGGATTGAGGGTTAGACATGATCATATGCTTGTCCACAAAAGCCCCGGCCGCTACCATCTGAATAGTCCACCCTGATGACTCGCCCCAAGGAGCGGTCCTAATCTAAAATTCATACCAAAGCAGTTCAATAAACAATGCAAAGAACAACCAAAAAAGAAAATGCAGATTAAAGTATAGAAAACCGGAACAAGTACCTGAGCAGTGGTAAGACCTCGAAGTCGTGCTAGGAGCTGGAGCCGAGAAATCTGCATATCCCATCCTCAGAAATAATGGGGAAGCTTGGGGAACCTCGGATAGTTAGTACCCAAAACCAATAAGGGCCTATCCAAAATCCCCCTCTAAAAAAACCAAATCTGCAAAGAAGAAGCACAAGTCATAATGGGCAAACACTCATGAAGACTTAACGCAAAAATCGAATTAAGGATCTTACCGCGAGAATCTGAAGAGAAGACTTGAACTTCTCTATCATGTTCCTGGCATACTGATCCAAGGCCAGGTACATGTGAGCTAAACCCAAGTTAGGCTATTGAAGCTAGGAAGATCAACTAGGCTCGGCAACATGCTAAGATTAACATCAAACCGACTAGTCAAGAAATAAAACTAGGACATGGTGGCGGCTATAAAAGCCTGAGCCTCACAAGCGGCAGAGTGACCTGCTCCCTACCCTTTGATCCAGAAATCCATCAACTGCTCGTAGGAGATAGATCCTCTAATAGATCCTGTGAAACCAATCAATGCTCTAATCGCCTTCTCATCGAAACGATGATACGAAAAGGTGGCATTGAACTCGATCACCTCACCGACGAATGACAATCAGGTAATAGCACAATAGTCAATAGGGGTGATGGTGAACTCCCCACAAGGATAGTGGAATGTATGAGTAGTGTCCGACCAGCGGCTCAACAAGATAGAAACGAGTTCATTCTTCAAATAAGGATACCCACGGGACTTCTTGTACACAAGGTTTTGGACCATAGCTCCAACATAGGTGCTGTCAACAATAAGTCTAGCACCCGGAGACAAGACCTTATACCACTTGTGCACATGCTGTACACTGGCCTCGTTATGCTCAATCACCTGCATTTAGAAATTCATACATATGCATAAATATATCTGATAACTTCAGTGGTTATCAGACCCAACAAGCATAAAAATCATAAACACAAACATCCTCAGTGGAGCATTCATTAATTCCCCAGCAAGAATATTCATAAAATAGAACATGCATTTAGAAAACAATTTTCTAAAAATCTTCAGCACGAAAATAATAAGTCAGACATTTTATTCCCCAGCAAGCAAAATAAGACATGGAATAATTTTCTAAATTAATTCCCCGACATGGAATAATTTTCTAAATTAATTCCGCGACATGGGATAATTTTCTAAATTAATTCTGTGATATGCATAAGTTCATATAGGCCTAAAGCATTCTAGATAAAAATAATAAATTAAAAAGAAAAAAAAAGACTGACTAGGTTACGAGACAAATGTCCCGCTGGATCAAGCACCTCAAGGATCGGAGAGAACTGACCGATCAAGTGGTACTCTCAGTTGGGAGGTGTGAGCGGGCGGGACCATGTGCGGTCCTTTTTCGAAGGTGGGTCAGAACTGCGCGAGGCGCGAATCCGCCCTGGGTGTTTTGAGGAAAGAGTCTTTAC
>CAOJBI010292180.1:0-11184 GCA_948277035.1 Euphorbia corollata
ACACTTTTGCTTGAGCATTTGTAGCCTCGTACATATCTTTTAGCTTTTTCCAGAGAACTGTGGGGTCTGTTTCATTCCTCACATGGTTGTACATGCTAGCATCTATCCATTGGCGTATTGTACCCAATGTCTGCTTCTTCAACTTTTTCCATTGCACATCTTTCATTTCCGCCGGCTTTGCACTGTCACCTTCAATTGGATCGCGCGTATAGATCTTTGCAATTGAGGTAGTCCTCCATTCTTGATTTCCACATCGAAAAATTCGAATCTGTCAGTTTGATCATTGCACTGTCGTTGGTCATGTCGAACTTTGAATTTGACAAAAAAATTTACTATTCATGAAAATACTATTCGTATAAATAGTAACCGTATATCATAATAGTAATCGTATCTGTGAATAGTATCCATATCCGTATATATGAATAGTAATTGTATACCTGAATAGTACCGTACACGTGAATAGTTGTCACCTTCTACAGTAAAAAAGGACCAAATTAATTTCTGAAACTATTCGGTTACTATTTTACTATTTACTCAAATCGCCAAACTGCAACAGTAATTCGAACGGACTGCACCAACGGACTCCGCGTAATTTTCTCGTCGTCGTGGTATATTTATTTTGAAAATATATCCACGAATTCGGTACTGCATGAATAGTACCTGTTATACTTGCCAATAAACATTTGGCTCTGATACCACTTGTTAGGCTAAAAAATGGCAATACGAGAAAATAATATAGCAACGGAATAAAAATGACACATGATTTTTACATGGAAACCCAATTGAATTAAGGGAAAAAACTACGGGATAAACTCCGATTTTTTCTTCCACTATAATAACAATAACATGTACATGAAGAGATTATTGTAAAAATAGTATCACTCAGGTGTTTCCCAAAACTTTACTATTTTCTCTCTTCCCCGATTTTTATGACCCCTTTCCTAAAAATCTATGCACAGATAATCTCGTGTTCTGTGTCTTTCTCTCTTCACTCTCTGTCTCTGAGTGTCTATCAAATGAGGAAATAAGCTCCTCTATTTATAGGAAAATAAAAGAAATGTGAATGGTCATTATATGCATAGTAAATATTACTGTGCTAGACTGTACTGTGCATAATTAGATTATCGACCACGTTTTCCTTTCATACTTTCTTCCTTCTTCTTTTTTTTTATATATTATTTTATAATTAATGTTGGTTCCACCACTTCGAGTACACCACTCAACAATTTTGACAAGTTGTATGTATATGGTTTTAAAGATAAATATAACGTAAAAGAGTGCTATCAATATGACAATTTTTTTATATATATTTATCACAAATTACATGTATTATTACTAATGGAATTTCTACAACTTGTGCTTCTTTGTTCAAGTAAGGACAAAAGGTGATAAATTACACAGTATGGATTGAATAACACGTGTACATAACTACTAATTAAATAGACAACTGTTGTAAAAGCATTAGATTATATAAACATTAAACTATATGTCTGGGCAAAAACGCTAAAATATTCCGTTCGGCTCTAAATGATTGAACTTAAAAGAGACCATCTATTGTAAAAGTTCATCAATTTATCATTTTTTGCTGACGTGGCAATAAGAGAGAAAAAGGGACTAGTGGGTGGGCATGTTCGATTTCAAATCATTTGTAAGTGATAACATAACAAATAATGTGGTATACAATATGGGATAAAGAAACAGTCAGAGTAGAATTTATGAAATTATAGAAATTGGGTAGAATTTTACGTACTTGAGCATCGGAGTGATAATGGTGATGAAAATTTCGGAATTTGCAAAAATAAAAAAGTTGTAAATTTTGTTTAAGATTTTGTAGATATTTTATTTTTTGGAATTTTATGATTTTTCTGAAAGAATTAATTGTATATGAACTTTAATTTTAATGACATTTTTTCATAAACTTTCGCTTTTGAGCAACAGGTCAGATTTGTATTACCTTGACTTCTTAGTTTGAAACTTGTCAAGCTATTATTAGGCCAAATGCATATCTACACCCTAAATTTGGCTTCTATCAACATTTGCCCTTGAACTTTAACTTGTCTTTTTCACCCCCCTCAACTTGGTAAATATGTATTCCATATGGATGTCCATCACATTGTCATGACATATTTAAAAGGTAAATCGATATATTTTTATCAAGGTTTAGAATGAGAGTGGACCTCTGATTGGTGGATGGGAACCAATTAGCCATTATTTATTTGATTAGACAATTATGCTAATGATTAGTTTATAGGGTAAACTTCAAAAAAGGGACATGTGGTTTGGATCATTTTCAAAACGGGTCTTGTGTTGATTTTTATGGATCTCAAATGTGGTAAGAGGCAATTTAGGACACTTAATATCCAACACAAGACCCGTTTTGAAAAGGACCCAAACCACATGTCCCTTTTTTTAAGTTTACCCTTTAAAAAAGTTTAGCAGAAATTTGCATGTCTCTTCCTTTCTCCCTGGCCTCTCTCCAGAAAACTCCTTTTCGAAACATGGAATATTAATGTAGATATAAATGAAAGATAGAAATGAACTAAAGATAGGTGAAATATGATTAGCTAAATACATATTTAGTCCTCTAAACTTGGTATCTTTCATCACTTGTCTTTCTTAATTTTTAAAAGTCCTTACGAACTGTCTAAACTTGGTAAAAATGTACTTATCAACCCCCCCCCCCTCAGTGCCACGTGTCACATTGTGATTTGTTTGACTTTTTAAATATGTCAAATATTTCATTTTCTCTCTCAAATCAGAATGTGAAATGTGACATGAGGGGGCTAGCAAGTGCATTTTTGTCAAGTTTAGGGGTATGACACAAACTTTTCAAAGTTGAGGGAGAATTAATGAAGTATGTCAAATTTAGGATGCTTAGTGTGTATTAAGCCTTTACTATTTATGTGAAATGTATCATTACTCCCTCAACGTGTCTTAAAACACCGGATGTCATCTCAACTTACAAAATGATCAATTACCCCCTTAATTTGGTAAGAATACATTAGCTTGCCTCCTATTCATATGTCAATTTCAGGATATAGAGAAAAAAATCAGAAAAATGACACCTTTGAAAAATTAAACCAACCAGATTTTGACACGTGTCGTTAAAGTGAGCTAAGTGATTCGCGTTTACTAATTTGAGAGGGGTATCTGGTCATTTTACAAGTTAGGGTGGCATCCGACTTTTGTTTCTAAGTAAGTAATAATGATGCATTTGGTCTATATATGAAATCCATAACAGTTATTAATTTCTAGTTATTCCAAGTTACATGAAATATCTTTTCATTTCACATTAAATGGAATAAATATTCCAAATGAATACTTACAGATAGCTATAAGGAACGTAATGTAAATAATGCATCATATTTCATAATCTTTCATTAATTTCTACATTATTATATGAAATAGTCAATTAGGATCAAATATCTTAGTGTTTGAATTTTGCCATTTTTAGCTTGGTTCCTATTCGATGGTTGCTCGTCTGTGAGTTCTACATATAGATATTGAATACTATTTATGGTCTGCCTTATTTTAACTTTAGCACACTATACGGAAGCAGTTTACTTTCAATTCGGCAGAGTTCAATGTTGTAGATCAACAAAATTACATATAATTGTATATTATTTTTTCAAATCTAAGTTTTGAGAATGTTTTATGGAATATATGTTGTTTAATCTGTGGATTTTCAAGATTAAGTTATCTGTTTCTGGATGGTTTAATGTATCGAGTGGTGCCCTAAGTTGTACTAAAAAATCGGTTATTCCCTCGAATTTTCAAAGATATAGTAACTACCTCAACTTTCAAAAAGTGCATCACTTTGCTCCCAAAATGTCACATGTCGGTTTCTGATTGGAGAGAGAAAATCAGGAAAAATGCATCTTTGAAAATCCAAATTAACTAGAAGTTGACACGTGACGTTCAAGAACCAAAATAATGTATTTTTTGAAAATTAAGGTAATTATAGAATCATTTCGAAAGTTTAGGAGGTTACATTTTTTTTTGATAGAACCACCTTAAAAAAAATTCATTTTGCATTTTTTAAGATTCTGTGCAATTATAATTGATAAAATTTAGGACGACTTGGATATAGTTTTCAAATGTCAAAATTTTTCTTCCGATTGGCACCTTATAACCAAATTTAACTAAATCAAATAAACATTTAAATTAATTACATTTTTAGAGATGTCTCAAATTGTCCCCAAAATTCGCTGTCTTTTTTAACTTTCAAACTGGCTCCGTTACTACCTTAACTTTTAAAAAGTGCATTATTTTGCTCCTTGAAAATCATATGTCAACTACTGATTAGAGAAAGAAAATCAGAAAAATGACATCTTTGAAAAGTCAAACCAACCAGAAGCTGATACGTGACATTTAATGAGTTATTCGATGCACTTTTTGAAAGACGAGCGAGCTACAAGGCTATTTCCGAAGCTAAGGAAGGTAACATGATTTTGGAAACAACTCGAGGCACTTTGAACCTTTTAGAAATTAAGTAAAATATATAACTTGAACATGTAATATGTTAGTTGAGAGGAATGTTAATTTGGCTAGGGAAAGAGAGATTTATAATCAATTTGGTTACTTATATAAAACTTCATCCAAAAAGATGTGGCTAATACGAGAAAATTGATGTGCGTTGTAGAGTTTTTTCCAGTTTTATGGATAACTACTGGATCAGTTTCCATAATCAACTAAACTCGAGTTAATTGTGATTATTACTATTTATTTATTGCACATGTAAAAATAAATTTTATAGGTGCATATGAAGTTATGCTACCTGGGTTGGTGATGGAACAAACACCTGCACAGTATTATGCATCACCACCTCTACATATGAAGAAGGAAATAAAATTTCTCCAGAAAGGCACATTATTTGAATGAAAGAAACATTTAAATGAAGATATAACATATTTTTTCCGCTGAAAGAAATATGCACCACTAATGTACTGTACAGTTATTTGCCGTTATTTTATAATATAAATTATTATGGAAAGTTGAATTGAGTTCTTATACTTTGTTTTTTGCTTGAAAATTTGATGTTGAATAAAGGAATATGAGTATTATATAATAGGTGAAAATTGAGGTTTAACACAAGTCAATTGGTTTTGTGTTAGATTGGTTCAACATTATTTGTATGCTCATTTATGTTATCAAGCTCGACATGCTTCAAGCCAACGTATTATCTACATTATATCAAAGTGAGAAGAAGACATGACACCTAGAAGATCATGAATTTTGGGTTTCAATTCCTGTTAGATTATGGGCTAGCAGAAAAAGACTAGACATGTTGATGTCCTCGGACCTTGATGAAGATAGGTTAAGGAAATTTTCCATTGGTCCAGACCCAGTTGCACTTGAAGAGCAGTGTTGGATATGTTGGGAGAATCTCATATCAGAAATAAATAAGATTAAAAAGGGATATATAAATGGTCTAGATTGGACCTTAACACAAGCCAATTGGTTTTGTGTTAGATGGACTCAACCCGATTTGTATGTTCACTCAAGCTATCAAACCCAACACTGTCCGAGCTCTATGGATTCCATACATGATATTAGAGTTGGTTTCGAGTTTAAAGTCTTGATGGAGTTTGGGCTAGCAGTTAGATTAGAACCGTTTATAATCTTAGGCTTCAAGAAGAAATATGTCAATGTATGTTTGGTAAATGACAACTGGTACAGCCCCAGTTGCATTTTGAGGAGGAGTGTTGGAGATGCTGACGCTATCTCACATCATAAATAATCAAGGAATATGAGCGATATCTAACTGGTGAAGATTGAGCCTTGACACAAACCAATTGATTTTGTGTTAGATAGGCTCAACCCCACTTGTGTGCAAACTCAAATTATCGATCCTAACACTCTTCAGGCCTACATATTCTTTACACCCAACCAATTCAAGTATGTTCAGTTTCTTTTAAAATGTATACACCTTTTGTGTTATATAATATTTATCAATTTAGGTAGATAGTGTTTGTGCCAACCTTAAAATTGTGAAAAAAATATGGGTCAATATCATATTCAGATCTCATCTCTATTGGGAAAGAGAATAAAAAGATAATAGATATCGTATCATAAGGAAATTATACAATGGTCAATTTTGATATGAAAATAATTTCTCAACCCCGTGTGTTGTGGACCAAAAATGTTGAAACTTGATAACATGTCAAAATGTGTATTGAAATAACATTTTCCACGCTAATGGTCCCGAACTTTTATATAATTACTCCGTATCATAGGGTCTAAATAGATAATATAAATATATAATACGTATTACACAATATTAGATAGAGAAATGAAGTATATTAGTACGACAAAAAAAAAAGTCATTTTGCTCATAAGATGCCCAATAATCATTTTAAATTATTTGCGTGGGCTAACTATTTTGACATGAGAAGCAACTGGAGTAGAGACAAAAAGCCCATAAAGAGAACAATACTTTCATTTTCACCAAAAGCAGTATTTTTCAGTTTTTTTTTTTTTTTTGTCTCAAAGAAGCTCCTAAAAGTAAAACCCGACAAATGAAGAATGGCTGCAAGCAATGTAATGTAATGTATCAGTTTGATTTAAATATTATTGTTTGTTATGGACAATTTTGGTAGTCAATAATATTTTGGGCAGGACTTATTTTTGGATCCGTGATATAGCCGTTTACCTTTTAGGTTTCTGTGCTGTACATGTCATTTAACAAATCTTTCTGGTTATAACTCCCGCTATTTATGTGATCCTTTGTTTAACGGATGACTTCTACCATTGCCATGTAAGATACACTTAAATTGATGACATGTAAAGATTAAGGGAAAATAAAAATTAGTTGCGGGGTCAAAATAAAAACACAAACGCATTTTGTTAATCCCCAAATCCCTTTGTCGGATTCTCAAAATGATAATTGATAAATCCCTCCATCACGCCAAATCTCTCCCTTAGTCATAAAGTCCATTTTCACTTCTAATGGTTATGGTTTTACAACCATAGCCGACAAGTTTTGTGGCCTTCTGAATCTATATATGATTCAATGTGCTTTGCTCTTCTATGTCAATTCAAAAGTTGACTGGGATCGAGTTAAGTATTCTCATTTGATTGTCCAAAATCTTCCATTAAGACATAATTTTATTAAATTGAACTGAAATTTCAACCTCTTAACAACGGATAATTCAATAAAACAAAGATTAAAAACAGAATATATCAATAGCTTTAGAGATTTTGCAAACAATTTAGCAAAGCTTTGATCGTGGTGAAAATGAGATTAGGTTGATTAGTGAAATGATGACGATAATTGATTTAGGGTTTGGTTTGAGAAAAAGATGAAAGGCCTGGTGAGAGGCAGAGCTTTGTCTTTTATGAATTTATTCTTATATTGAAGAGCCATGGAGGGATTTGGGGCTTTAAGGATGTATTTGAGATTTTTGTTTGGTCCCTGAACTTTTTTTAAATGTTCCACGTCATCAATTTTCTTACACATGTATCCTAGATCGTAGTGGTAGATGTCATCCGTTAAAAAAAAATTACATACATGGATAACAGAAGTATAATCATTAGGAAACGTGTATATCACATAAACATAAAAGATAAACAAGTTATAGCACATGATGTAAAAAGAGATTTTTATCTAATATTTTATTTTGCAACATTTGAAAATTTTATTTACTAATCTTTACATGAACTTAAAATTACACGTTGATGTCACAACTAAAAAGATGCAAAAAGGGAAACTTTCAATCCATTTTATTGAAGTCATAAAATTTGGGGTGCAAGTTTGGAATTAGCACCCATAAATGGTTTTATTAATTATAGAATTGCCGTTATTGATATAATTGACTTGAACGGTGGTTGAATCATTTTTATAACACAAAAATACATATTGCAGTAAAACTTTTATAAATTAATACTCGATTAATTAATAACTTTGATAAAATTAATAATTTGTTCAGTCCCAACTTGGGACAGTACAAAATTGGATCCTAATCGATAAAATAATAAAATAATAACTTTTTTAAAATCTCGGTGTACATATATTGATTCCAACGAAACCATAAATTAATAATTACTAAAAG
The DNA here is from genome assembly GCA_948277035.1 of Euphorbia corollata. Taxonomy (NCBI): domain Eukaryota; kingdom Viridiplantae; phylum Streptophyta; class Magnoliopsida; order Malpighiales; family Euphorbiaceae; genus Euphorbia; species Euphorbia corollata. The sequence goes on from CAOJBI010292180.1 coordinate 8,052, forward strand.
ATTTCAAATTCTATAATGGACATTTTATAATGATCATTTTCTAACCACTTTCAATGTACATGGAGAAGAAATGTACCTTGAAACTTGCTTTTGTAATTTATTTTTTGGTACCATAAATATTAACTCTTTACTTATGCAAGAACAATGAACTTGACAAATTCAATTACTTTGTGAATGTACATTCATAGAATGTGTCTTAGAATTTGTTTTTGTAATTTACTTTTCATCTCTAACTAATATATATTGTAACTAGTACATTAGATTTGGAAATTTAAAGGTTATATGTAAAACCTCTTCAAATTAATATAAATTAATAATTTATCGATATAATAATATCTCGCTAAATTAATAAAATATTCCGATCCCAACATTATAAATTTATAGAGATTTTATTGTATGAACAAATCGAAACATATTTTTAAAATATATAAATTACAAGCATTTAAAAAAGATTGTCATAAAAATAAATTAAATAAGTATCAATGAAGTTAAATATCAAAGTAATGTAGGGACGAATATTCAGACGTTTTATTATTTACGCATAATGTGTGTTTCTACTGTGACTTTTTCTATAACATTATTATTTCTATAACATTATTATCATTATTTTGCATGTTCTAATCATTAGTTCGATTTTCACATCATTGATTCAGGGGTTAGAAAGATCAACGTAATGATAACTTTTTCATATATAAAGTCACCATGAAATTTCCCTATTCATTAACTAACAAACTAATTATTATATATTTAATCTAATTAAAGTTAATCTATCACATGATCAAAACTAAAAAAATAAAAAGGGAACAAAGAATAAAACTAAAAAACTTGTGATCAACAGTTAAAATTAAAAAAAAATAATCAAAATAATCACTTTTGAGATTGTGTATAAATTTAAGGGAAAAATTTAAAAAGTATATCATAGTTTCACTTATTTGCAAAACAGGTTTTGAGAATTTTTTTTTCTGCATAAGGGGTCTGTTTTCAAAAGGTTTGCAAATCAAGGATTTTCAATATTAAATTATGTCACGATAAGGGTGAATAATTTTGTCCATATTTCATGAAATTTTGTGGATTAGTTAATAAAAAATACAATACACAACAATGATAAATTTTGAAATTTTTTTTATAATGTAAATATTTTTGTAATTAATATATGATGAAAAACTTTAAAACATCATAAAAAAATGAAAAAACTTTTGAATTTTACTTAAATCTCGTATAATTTTTAAACAATAAAGTCAAATTTTGAGAATTTGAATTGATTAAAATATCCTCAGCAATATCACAATTTTGCACAAAAAAATATTTCTTATCCTTTTTTGTTAAATTTTTTTGAAACATAGACTCCTTGCAAAAAAAAAAAAAAAATAAAAAAAAAACTCTGAAACCAGTTTTGCAAATGAGTGAAATCAAAATATACACTTTTTTTAGTTTACTCTAAATTTAATTAGGGTAAATAATTATGACATTCCGAAGGTTTACACTAATACACTACAATATCCCTAAGTTTCATCGATATAATTAATACCTCATTGAGTTATGTTTCCATCTTATGATCCCCTTCCGTTAAAATACGAGTGAAGTGGCATAGTTATGTTTGACAAAATTGTCCCCCTATAGTTAAGGCAATGATTACTAAATGTAAGATAACCCAATGGAGGATTCGTCAGTGACGATAATTTAGTTTGATTAAAATTGGATGGCATTGCATCCATAAAAGGATCTTGAATGACTTATGGATCATTAAGAGATTGAATCTGTGGTTGGTTTGATTGAAGGGTTGGGTTGTGCAGCTCAAGTGGACCCAGAAGAGATGATTTTGTAGCTGATAAACTAGTATTATATTCCGTAATTGGCCACGCGGTGGGATCGCATGGATAGGGCCGGATAACACATCTTGGCTTGCACGTCAAGGACGCTATGTCAGTGTCTCGTGTTAACTAAAATAGAAATAATATGAATCCAATTGAGACTATATTATGGATAACGTCCAAATATAAGAAGGAATCCTTCTTCAAAACAAATATCCACTCCTACTTTGATTACAAGTGATCCCATCTCTATATAAAGGGATCCTCATTACCATGAAAGGTATATAAATTATTCTCAAACTTTCACATTTACTTGCCTCCTGCCTTAATTTCGTCGTTAACTTAAGTATCGGAGAAGCTACACCGGTCACTCTAACCTTTTACTGTCTTGCAGACAACATCTCCGACAATATTGAGAAGATCGTTATTCTGAAAATTAGCGCGTGGGGAACACTTTCTTCCACTAATTTTTCAGGACCTATTCTTTTTTTTGTGGTGTTTGGAGTCTGATTAGAAGATGATTGAGTAATGGTTTTGATTTGGATGAAGAACGAAGGAGAGATTTGGGGGTTTACCTTTACATATTTTGATTGGTATTCTGAGAAAAATCAATGTCTGGCGAATAAAGTTATTGTTTTCTAATTGAAAAAGTTTCTCGCTTTATTAACTAATTCAATTATATATTTTGCATTTTTGAAAAAAATAGATAAAAATTACTGACAAAATCGAAAATATAGGTCGAAGATGGGTACATCTAAGGAGGGGGTAAATATGTCAAACATGATTATTCAAATCATTTTTGTTAGATGAAAAGTAGACCTGTTCGCGGGTCGGTCTACCCGCCGGACCCGGCCCGAGCCCGCTCCAATGGGCCGGGATTGGACATTAATATTTATATAAAACCCAGCACGAGCCCGAATCCGGTAAAACCCGAGATTCTATGGGCCGGGCTTGCTTATTATATAAATACCTGAGCCCGACCCGATGAATTAATAAAAATAATATTTTTTATATTATAACTCAAACTCTCGGTATTATTATAAATTTGCAGTAGTGAGTTTAGAGAAATTGGCTTGAATATATAATTGGGTTGAATAATTGAGTCGAATAAAGGTAGAATTGCTTTTACTAAATAATTCATTTGTCGCATACATACAACTATAATTGGGTTGAATAAAATATAAATATAGTTGTTTTACTGGAATGTTCACTTGGCTCAAAAATCTCAACCCTAATTTATTAATCAACTTTTTCTCACCAGTCATCACATCGTCGCCCACTTTGCTTGCTGTGCATTTCCTCTTTCTTTCCTTTCTATTTTT
>CAOJBI010292833.1:0-19079 GCA_948277035.1 Euphorbia corollata
AGAAAAATTTAAATTTAAATAGGGAATGAGTTCATCCAGTTCAATCAATGGATTAATAACCCTTCAGAGCTCACGCCTAATCACATTTCCTTTCAAAGTCCTAATTGAATTAGGAGACTGCACAAATTCCACCGAAAATAAACTTATCAAACTCAATAAAACAGAATTGAAAATGTTTAAATTCAAGTTAAAAATCGATCATGGCCAGCCAGCAGATTGCTTCTTTCTAACAACATAAAACCACAACGATTGAACAGTAACTTAGCCAAAGAAGTGAATAAACAAAAGACATTGAGGAATTACCTTTCCAGAAACTGGACACAACTGGAATCGGAGACGACGTCGAGAGGGAGGGCTTGTCTCTCTCCAATCCTCCTGGTGGAACTTCCATATTTTCACGACTTTGGATCTCACCTGGTAATTCTTTGTTTGCGTCAATCTGATTGAATTCAGTTCACTCTAGTTACGACTGAAGGCGCGAAGGGAGATCGGATACAGAACAGAAGGATAGATCTGAAGATCAAGGATTCGGATTGAGAAATAGTTGCCTAACACTGCAGTTCTGTGTTTTTCATTTTGGGCTTCACTGTGTTCTCCATATAGTACTGTCCGGTGGCCGTCGAGTGGGCTAGCCCAACCCAACCCATCACAATCATGCTCTAAAAAATCATTGAAACAAATTAATTCATTCAAAAATTAATTTTTTGTTTGTAACTGTGAGATTTGGTATCATGCAAAAATGATATAATTTTAACAGAATTTACTCGTGTTGAATTTTATGTTGGTACTTTTACCTTATTATCTTTTTATACTCACAATATTTAGTTTGAGTTTGGGTGTTTATTTTATTTTATTTTATTGTAGTTAACTTAATGTACAAGTTTCTTGCATTATAAAAAAAACATATGTGTAGTAACCAATAATGACTTCCAGGTTCGATGATGACCTATTGGCTAGAGCTAACAAAATTTATGGCAGGTTTGATTAGGTCAGCCAAAACACAAGGTGTTCCGAGCATACTTTTCTTGATTAGTTGATTAATCAATATATTTTTTACATTTTCTATCTAATAATAATATCTAGCGGCCACTCCAAATTTAATACTTTGATTTTGTTTTCTTGAATCTAAAATAATAACAATAAGCCATAAAAAGTTTGTAAGCTGTGTGGTTAATTTGTACGAATTAAAATGCTATCTTGTAGATATGATATAGTTGACAGCTGAAGTCATTAAATTTTATTAGCAGTTAAATTAATGTTGTATATAAACTTACTTTACATTTTTTAATAAATTTTGAAGATTGTGCCGTTGTCGTTGCTCTCCTAGCTCATTGATTAATCATCGGAGGAATGCAAAAGTAAGATAAACGCCAACACACGTTGATGGATGATTTTCCATTCAACTTTACACTATTTAATTCAGTTTTGAAACTTTGTGTTGAAAAAGACAACAGTTTCTTTTATAAAAATGATCCTCGCAGTCAATGAAAATGAAACATTTTGACATTGTTTCTGGCAGTTTCTGCTGAATTGGGTGCCATGGTTGGGACGTCAATGAGACACCCAAATGGCATTGTAATCTCCTTCGTCAATTCTGCCTGCCTGCCATTTCCAAGCTTCATTTCATTCAAGAACTCTATGTATTGACCTCTTGTTCAAAGTAACGCCGCCCTTTCGTCCTTCTTCCAACTCCAACATCTTTGCGGCCAGGTCTAAGACACAAATGGCAATCCAATTCACTCTTCACATTCTCTTTCTCCTCCAATGCATGACAAAATCAACTCTAGCTGCTTCAATTTCAATGGTCAAACCAGGTTGTCCAGAATTGTGCGGAAACGTTGCTATCCCCTTCCCTTTCGGGATCGGGGAGAATTGCTATCTGAATCCGGAATTTTCGGTCTCTTGTAACACTTCATCTCTCCCTCACAAACCCTACTTAACCACCATCAACCTAGAATTGCTTCAAATTTCTCTCCAAACCACCACAGTTCGTGTCAACGGCCCTGTAATTTCATCAAACTGTCCCGGTCGATCAGGTATTGCCGATATATCATTGTCCGGCAGCCCTTTCTCCTTTTCCGACAGTGATAACAGGTTCACTGCCCTCGGCTGCGATAATCTCGCCTTGATTTACCGGCAAGCGACGGTGATCGGCGGTTGTTTGTCGATCTGTAATGTGACTGTTGAGGAGCAGAGTTGCTATGGAATAAATTGCTGCCAGACTTCGATTCCACCTTACTTAAAGTTCATAAATGCGTCGTTGAGAGGGATTAACTCTGGCGAGGGAAATGAGAATTGCAGAGTTGCGTTTATGGTTGATAAAGAGTGGTTTAGTGCAAATAGAACGGAGATTTCTGCGTTGCCGGAATATGTTCCGATGGTTTTGGATTGGGGACTGAGCGATGGTACTTGTGATGAATCATCTGGAGTTAGTTTAGCGGGAAAAAATTCAAGTGACTTGTGTGGGATGAATGCTTCATGTTCAACCCAAGTTGGGATTAATTATCAATGTGCATGTGCTAAGGGGTACCAAGGAAATCCTTATCTTTCTTGCCAAGGTAATTTCATTGACAATTAACAAGATGTGATATGCTACTCTTCACAAAAAAATTCCTAGTGTTAATCTTTTACCATCTTCCTGTTTGAGACTTTTACCATCTGCTTCCAGTTTGGTATATTTCAATCTAATGATCATAGTAGTCATGAATGGCGGACATTTTTTCCTTGTTTAATACAAGTAATCAAGCAGAATTGTACTTACATTAGTATTCCCTTAATATTAAATGAGTGCAGATATCAATGAATGTGAGGATCCGCGGCTAAATGCATGCAAAATGATATGTGAGAACACTGCCGGAAGTTATGAATGTTCATGCCCTACTGGTTATGCTTCTATGGGTAATGATTGCCTTCTATTGGCAGATTATAGTTATACCAAAGTACAACTCAAAATGGTCCTCCTGATAGGTATCATTCTTTTTGTTAACTCGTCTAAATTATCATAAACTAATAATCTAGAATCACTAGCACATATTATACATACTTAGCTGTAATCTCAGTTCTAATTATATGACATTGTGTTTTGCAGGCATAATTGGTGGAATTATCGGGTTAATTTGCTTACTTATAGGGTTGTGGTTTCTGTACAAAGCACTGACAAGGCGGAAAGAGGCGAAACTCAGACAGAAGTTCTTCAAAAGAAACGGCGGTTTACTACTGCAACAACAACTATCTTCTGCAGATAGTAATGTGGAAACAACAAACATGTTTTCTTCAAAGGAGTTAGAGAAAGCTACTGATAACTATAATCCTAACAGGATTCTTGGTCAAGGAGGACAAGGCACAGTTTACAAAGGAATGTTAACAGACGGGAAAATTGTAGCAATCAAAAAGTCGAAGGTTGTAGACGAAAGCAAACTAGAACAGTTCATCAATGAAGTGGCAATTCTAACCACAGTTAACCACAGAAATGTTGTGAAGCTACTTGGTTGTTGCTTGGAGACAGAAGTGCCTCTTTTAGTTTACGAGTTTGTCCCAAATGGAACCCTTTTTCATCATTTACACGACTCGAACGCGGAGTTCCCTATAACATGGGAAATGCGCCTTCGAATAGCCACGGAAGTTGGAAATGCTTTGTCCTATTTGCATTCAGCAGCTTCAATCCCAATATATCATAGAGACATAAAGTCTACTAACATACTCTTGGACGAAAAATACAGAGCTAAAGTGTCGGATTTCGGTACTTCGAAATCAATTGAGGTTGATCAAACACATGCGACAACAAGAGTACAAGGTACTTTTGGATACTTAGACCCAGAATACTTCCAATCAAGTCAGTTTACAGAGAAGAGCGATGTTTATAGCTTCGGAGTGGTACTTGTTGAGCTTTTAACGGGGCAAAAACCTATCTCTGCTGCTCGGGCCATAGAGGAGAGAAGTTTAGCAACATATTTCTTGATATCGATGGAACAAAATCATCTTTTCGAAACCATTGATGGTAGAGTTAAGAAGGAAGGAGGGAGAGAAGAGATTGTAGCAGTTGCGAAGCTAGCAAGAAGCTGTTTGAACTTGAACAGAAGAAACAGGCCAACAATGAAAACAGTTGTGATGGAGTTGGAAAGGATTAGAGGATCAGGCGGTGTATTACCTGCCATTGATGATGATGATTACGGGATGAATTATTGCGTAGGAGATTATCCCGTTTCATGGGAAGTTGATTCATTTTCAACTGTGCCGAATTCGAATAGCAGCATTGTTGTGACTGTGCCATCAGATGGACATCCTCTACTTTGTATTTGAGACTATGAGTTAAGGTGTATATATATATATATATATATATATATATATATAAACATATACGATGTATATCTGTTGCATAATGAGCTTAGATCATTCCTTTTTTTAAAATTTTAAGTTATTTCATGAAAACTTTTCATCAATTCATCTCATGACCAAACTATGATCAATTTTTGCATATATAAACAAAATTTTCTGGTACAAAAACATATCTTTCTCAACAAATACAAGAAATAGAGTTCAGCACCTTTTTTTCTTCAACTTCTTGAACTACGCACACAACAGCGTGGCAAGTAAACATAGCACCAAAATTTTGTGGTCTTTTGGGGATTTCATCGAGTTTCTTTAAGCTTGTGGGTCATGGACTCATGGGATATAGAAAATCACCATAAAGCAGTTGCCAAAATTTTGTTAAATGTACCAAATCAACTAAAAGTTCGTCACAAATATCGATAAATTTTTTAAATAAACATCAGCTACAAACAGATTAGAAATATAGAATGGATTAATGAAGCGTGGCATTATGACGCTGTTGCCAAATCAATGAATGGCGATCAATTTTTCCTTTTTTTTTTCTAAAATAACCATTTTTGGAGGCGCACTTGGCCCTTGTTTGTTCATGTTTTTTTTTACTGGTTAATGATTCTTCTTGAAAGTCAGAATAAAATTTAAAGCATTACACAGTATTATATTATTTATCAAAATAATAATTTTGAAAAAATTATACCATTATCGGATTAAAATATTTTACAAGACAATCAAACATGTGCATTTTGTTTCCAAATCAAAACAACAACTGTAATAAATACCCAACTTCATTATCGCCAAGCTCCACTTTTGAGAGGACTCTAGTACCGTTTTATATTATTTTTAAAAACCAAAAAATAATAACAATAAACAAATAGCAGTAACAATTAACAAAACACAATAAATAACAACGTCAATGCAAACATCAATATAAAATAGGCCTTGGACATCGACCTCGATGATAATAATTATACATTTCGTCGTATCTTATCTACGTTATTTTTGGATAAATATCTGTGTTTTTGGATACGTAGTAAAACAGTGAAGTATTTAAGATGTGGCGCAATACAATGCTGACGCAGATAACAGTCATGCAATCACTTTGATTGGACCTAAATCAGCACCGTCCATTATTGACATCATACGATTCACAGTATATCGTTATCCACGTGCAAATATCATCCGCCTTCTCTTACACCACTCTTTTAACGTGTCTCAACAGACACTGAAAACAGTTGGTACCAGAAAGTGCCACATACACATCCTCTCCAATTACACGATTCCACGTGTCCCACTCCCAGACATGGAGTTCACTTTAATAAATAACCGACTCCCTTTGTTAGGCAAGAGAAGAATCTGCATTTTGCCGTAGCTTCGCCGTTTTCTCATATAAAATCGGAAGCTTTTTCAGTTTCTGATTTTCTTGCTCTATTTCTTCACTATATTCTCTCCTTTTCATCCTATTTCGCTTTTTATTTTTCTTTAGGTATCAGGTGATATCTGAACCTAAATCATGCAGCGGTTCGTTGACTCCGTTCTCGCTGTGACCAAAGAGTGAGAGTCCTTTCCTCTTTCAATACCTCTGCATTTATGTTAATGCATTCATTTCTTTGCTTCCTCATTGGAGTTGTTGATATTATATTTTGTTTTCGAATGCTTTTGACAATTCAGTTTATATTTTGTTTCCTAAAACAAAAGGATTTAGGGTTTCGTTCGATTTATTTTGCTTTTTTATGGGTCCGATCGCAAGGATTGCTTTTAAGAGGTTTACTGTAGTGGTATTGCCTCCTGTCAAATTTTATTGTTTCTGTTCTATGAAGCCATGAATTTGTATTGCGAAGAAAATTAGAGTGTTGATATTATACAAATTTGCGTTTAATGGATAATGTCACCAAATATTGGTGGAATGTTCTGGAAAGTTGAGGAAATCTGGTGAACTCTTGATAACTTTATAGCTGCTTGCAGATTATGTATTTTCTACTCTTATTAGTTGATTGGCCATTACTGAAGACTTGTTTGGTTTTAGTGCAGATCGGTGAAAACATTCACATATGAGTCTTTGCACAATATTGTTAGGCTAATCAATGGAGTGTCAGCCCTTTTGTTGGCCATTTTGCCTGGGAAGGGTAACATGCTTGAAGGTCTTAATGGCTGGGAACTTAGGCCTACTTTTCGTGGACCTCGATTTCCCCGATGGATGGAAAAGTAAGTTTCAAGCACTGAAATTTACTTAGGTGAACTTAATTATCCTCTGTAAAGGTTTTCTATATTTTTTAATGTTTTTGAGGGAATTTTTATGTATCCTCTTCTATGTACATAGTCGTTTGAATTCTTTTTGTTGTGTGGCAATTCATTGTGTGCAACAAAACGTGTTGCAACTTGCATAATAATTCTTGGCGAGGTAGCTTTGATCATTAATTACAAAATGCAGCTACGACTAATGTCATTTGAAATTTTCATGTTTAGTGTTTTGTAGCACCCCTGCATTTGATATTCTACTTCTAGTAAAGATTTAACTGTAAAATTGTGCTTGCACTATGGATGGAGAGTGAGGGAAAATAGAATTGTCGTAAATAGCAGGAAAAGGAACTAAAGATAGGTCAGTTCAATATCTTTGTTTCCTTAACTGGAAAAGAGGAAATGCCGGGTACAAAGTTTTGAAATGAGAATATTGACCTTTAGTTTCTGTATAAAGTTTTACTAGTACTGATTAGAATTTATGAGGCCAAGGATATATGAACTATTTTTTTCCCTGCTTCTCTTACTGATGAATTTTCTATTTGTTTATTTTTTTGTCCATGCATTGCATTGATTCTTGACTAAGTAAATGAGTTAATCATTCTGTTATGTAATACGAAATGGTTAAATATTTGACAATCTATTTGACATCTGAGCATGCTGTTTTCTTTTCTAACAGATCCTTCAATAGTGATCATATGTTGCCTTATCTCGATTGTGCAGCAATATTTTGTACTTGCTCATGAACGAAATTGTTGGTGCTCAAGGATCTCTTTTTTCTCTCAGCATTACATTTTTTTTTTACCATTTATGGCTTAGGTTATACTAGTCATTTTTCATTTTCTATTGCATTTTCCAAGTTCCAGTAACTCGTATTTTAGTAAATGGCCTGAGTTGAATTGAGCTGCTGATCTATGGCAGCAGTACGGAATTGAGTTATATGCCATGAGAATTGACGACTGATAGTCACCCTTGTCCTCAATTAGCTCAAACATAGGTGACAGTGTGCTTTAAAATCAGATCCGTAGGTTGTTTGTAGTGTTGTTACACTTGTGTGTCAAACACTCATGACTCTCGACAATAACGATAAAATCATTTTCACTTTGATAAGGTCACTTTTGTTGCTTGCTGTCTTTTTATATTCTGATTGCCTATGATCACTTTATGCTTTTGGCTGCTATTTCTGTGACATAGATTACTACGTACTTTGAAGATTTTTTTAAGTTTAAGATTGTATTTTTTATGTTTCTTCTCTTCGTATGATGATGATAGTGGGGTGTCGTCGTTCAACAAATTTGTTCACGAGCTTTCCGTGGATTCTGATGTATCGAGTGAGGGTTATTCATCAGCGGAAGAAGATTATGATGTTTGTCCTGCCTCTCCAATGTCTCAAAGTTCACAGTGTTCTCGTTCCAGTAATTTTAACAGAAATGATGTGGTTCGGTCAGGATGGATTGCATTCTTGTTTTCATGGATTTTTTTCCCTGTGAGGTTTCTGCTGGGGGTACCATCACATATTTGTCATTTATTTTCTAGTAGGAGGCCAACATCCACAAGACGAAATCACAAATCATCACGATTATATCCAATTAGGAGATTCCATAATCATCTGAAGGATCATATCATCCATCGCACCACAGATAGGAGACGAGGAGTTATAGAGGTTTCCTTGATCCTTCTGTTTTGTTGAATTCACCTCTCTCTTCTGCATTGTGTCTTTGATATGCATTTGTCTCATTAATTTTTTTACGGCACCAGGACCTTCATCTTGGCATTGAGATTTGCATAGAAGCTATGTTTGATTTTTTTCATAGGACTGCACATCTGCTTCTTTCTCCATCAGAAGTTTTGAAAATGGGATATAGATGGTTATCATCTCAGAGCATTGACAAGGAAGATACTCATGGTATTTCTGATGCTTCTGTCCCCACTGCTGTACTTGGAGAGAGTGATCCATCTCTTACAGAAAGGCCCACGACTTCTCATCCTCTTAATACAGATGCACGGACATGTCAGGATGTTATAACAGAGCTTGGGTGGGGATATTGGTTAAATTAGTCATCCATTCTCGGCTCTGTACTATGTGTCCTTTGTAATCATTTAGCTTTCGATCTGTTTTAGGTACCCATATGAAGCTATTCGAGTGACCACTTCTGATGGATATGTTCTTCTTCTGGAAAGGATTCCGAGGTATATCTTTGTTTGTTTCTTCTCTCGTTTTAAGTGTTAGTTTGCTTAAATATTTGCTATATGAAGTTGTTGTTTGATCTTCCAGACGGGATTCACGGAAAGCTGTTTATCTCCAACACGGGGTCTTTGATTCATCAATGGGGTAATTTAATTTTCTTAGTTGTGTAACAATATAATTGTTTGGAAAGTTTTTTTGATTTCTTGTATTGTGAAATGTTATTAGCTGTTACACACACGTACACATGTGCACATGTATATATCACAATTTCACATTTTCACTTCTGTCATTGAACTTTAGTTTCTGTTTCCACAATGTCATCAATTCTATAATTTCGTTGCAGTAAAGTTCCTGGCCATAAATACTATTAGTATAGTATATTGTAAATTTGTAATACAAATCTCAACATGCTGAAACTTGAAGAGAGAATCATTTGAAGACTTGCTAAAACAGAAAAAACGGCGTGATTGCACCTGTGCAAGGATGTAGATGGTTTTGATGTTTATTAAAAGTTCAGCTACTGTGAATGAGATTAACAAGTGAAGTAGAGATGTTCGGCTGTGCAAACACTATTAGGTACTTCTTGGCCAATAAATTTTCTGGCCAAGTATGCACAGATGTTTTTGAACTAGGCAAATATGAGTCTGGATGATTATTGGCAAAGAATGTAAGTAATGGATAAATGATTCTTCAAGAATTCCAGAGGGTTCAAGAATGTCCTTGCAGTAAATATGGTTCGGGGACTCAGTATTATATTGGGTGAAATACCATTTACAGTAATTTAAGGTTTAAGAAAAGTAATGATATGATCACCATCAATGCTTCTTTTTTGGAGATGTTCATGCCTTAGGAGGTTGCCACTGTCTACTTAGATGCTCGACTTTTTGTTTCTTTGTGACTAGCCACTTGGGTGACGGAGTTTATAGCCTTTGGAATTGGGAATTTGAACTTGCTGAATATAATATCTTGCTTAGGGAACAGTATATAGATAAATGAATTAACATTGTCTCATTTTGTTCTTTTATTCATATGGCTGCCTTTCCATTTTCTTTTACCTTCTTTTTACGTTGTCATCTACTGAAGCTTCTTCAATAATTCATCATTTTCTGGTTATCCAGTTGGGTGTCTAATGGAGTGGTTGGTTCTCCAGCATTTGCCGCATATGACCAAGGTTGGTAACATTTCATTCATGGTTGTGTAGTGCTTCAGGCAAATCATCAGAAGATCGACATTCATTTGATTTGTTATTGTTCAGGGTTTGACGTTTATCTTGGGAATTTACGTGGTTTGGTCTCTAGGGAACATGTTGACAAGACAATTTCTTCAAGGAAGTAAGTTGGTCTGAGAAAATCTTCGCTGGGTTTTGGAATTTTTCTTTTGCTCTTGGATATGTTTTCGTTGTCAAAGTTGCAATTTGAACCCGCTGTAAAAAATTCGATAATAAATTGTATAAATGCAGATATTGGCAGTATTCGATCAATGAGCACGGGCTTGAGGATATTCCAGCAATGATAGAGAAGATTCACCAAGTTAAAACATCAGAATTGAAAATTAGTCATCCCAATTGTGAGGAAGAAACAAATGAACAGCCTTACAAACTCTGTGCAATTTGTCACAGCTTGGGAGGAGCGGCCATCCTGATGTATGTTATAACCCGTCGAATAGAAGAACTGCCTCACAGGCTTTCCAGGTTGATTTTACTGTCACCAGCTGGTTTCCATCATGAGTCCAATCGGGTGTTCACAGCTGCAGAGTTTCTATGCCTTCTATTTGCTCCTGTTATAGCGCCTATCATGCCTGGTTTATACATACCAACGAGATTCTTCCGGATGCTTCTAAACAAGTTGGCCCGTGATTTCCATAACTACCCTGCAGTTGGAGGACTGGTCCAAACTCTATTCGGTTATTTTCTTGGCGGGGATAGCTCAGATTGGGTAGGAGTATTGGGATTACCCCACTACAACATGAACGACATGCCAGGTGTTTCCTTTTGTGTGGTTCACCACCTTGCACAGATGAAACATGCGAAAAGGTTTATAATGTATGACTATGGAAGCGCGTCAGCCAACATGGCAGTATATGGATCGAGAGAGCCTTTAGACCTGGGGGAGTACTATGGGCTGATTGATATTCCTGTCGATCTGGTTGCTGGACGGAAGGACAATGTTATTAAGCCTGCAATGGTGAAAGAGCACTACAGAAGAATGAAAGAAGCTGGTGTGGAAGCAGTCACGTATAACGAGTATGAGTATGCTCATTTGGACTTCACATTTTCCCATCGTGAGGAGTTGTTGGCGTTTGTTATGTCGCGTCTCTTGCTCGTGGACTCCACGGAGAAGCAACCACCGAATCACAAGGCCTCAAGATCAAAGAGGAAAGATTGAGTGAAGTTGTTAAAAACTGAAATTACTATGATGCCTGCACTGGAGATTTGGGTGTCGTAAGAACGAAACAGTTGTACATGAAACAGTGATATATTATGTTAAGTGAGCATCGTGTAAATAGTATAGGGAAGAATGTTGTTTAGGTATGGATATAAGTGATAGAGCTGTAGACTACTACTCATCTCAGGGGGAAGCAAGATTAATGGTTGTATTCCTGAAACATGAAGAGATTCTACAAGTTTGTTTTGAGTGCTTTCTGTATACTGTAGATCCATTTTCCCGTTTACCATAATTTAGAATTACAACTTCTTGTTGTCAAGGATGCACTGTATAAATGGCGTGTGGTTTTGATTAGCTTCAGTTCTGTTAATAATACGTTATCTGAAAACTTTATTGATACGAAAATTGAATAATCTCAAAAAACTTGAGTGTTTGGTGATTAACAAAGCAATTTGAAAAGCATGTCAGATTTTGAATAAGATATACTTGACACTGAAATTTTTATTGCTATTGCTTGGATAACTTTTATAACTTCAAAGACATGTTAAAAAAAAAAAAAAGTAAGATGTTAATATGAGAGGTTTTTCTATCGATATAAATTTGTGAGAAGATTGATTTATTTTTTAAAAAATAATATTGACATTGTAATTCTTATGTATTTAAACAGAAAGTTACACATGAATTTATATATAAAATTATAAAATAGCTTAGTCATATTCTTAAATCTCATATGAATATGGGTTACATATACCGCAAAAAAAAAAAAGCAGCTTAGTCATTTACTGCAACAGAAATTGAGCATGAAAATAGTAATAGATGTTTTAAACGCGGGAAACAGAAAAGAAAATTCAGAGCAAACGAGCAACTGAGAGAGTACAGAATGGAGGATTCCGGCGCGATTCTCTGTCAAATCTCTGCTCTTAAGGATATGCTCGATCGAGTTCTCTTTCTCTTCCATTGGAATTTTCTAGGTCACTTTAAATTGACGATGCTTAGCTGTTTCTCTTTTTGCTTCAATCAATTTATTCTCAGGTTAACGAAGAAATTGAGGCGAATATCGAAAAAACCCGAGAGATCGATTCGGAAATCATGAAATGCACGGAGTTTGAGTCCTTCTTGCTCTCTAGAGAATCGGAGCTCACCAAAACGCTTTACATTTCTCAGTTCGAGATCAATGGATTAGTCTCTGTCACCAGTGATTCCTTCGAGATCTTTGTTTTATTTCCCCCTTTTCTTGCTTATTTAACTTATCTGGAGTGTTATATGATCTGAAATTTTTTTTTTTTTGTGCTTGAACAATCGTATTCGTATAGATGATTTGAAGATATCTGTCAATTCATTGGAGGAAGATTTGTCAGGTTTAAGAAAAACACGGGAGGAAATGCTCCAGAGAATAAGCAGTAAAAGGTAATTCGAACTTTCTTTGATATCTTACGGTTAATGATAAGAACATAGCGATTGAGCAAATGAGTTTCATCATTGGTGAAGTTGGGTCGTGAATGTAGTTAAATATTCCCATTATAGTGCGTTCACGATTATAGTCATCATTAGTGATAATAAATACTCAAATATATTTAAAATGCACATAATGTTTCCATTCTACTGCGTTTTGTTATTGTATGGAGTTTGATTGGTCATTCTATTCCATTGGATTTTGATTTTACTTTTTCCGCTTCTTTTTCCCGCCCACTCTAAGATAAATATCGAAATTGGTAATTAAGCCGTTGAAATTACACGTTTTAAGTTTTTTGGGTAAATGTTGTCTATTCGAGCTCCTTTCATGTTGGTTTAACATAGATTTTCCAAATTTTGCATATCTTACTTGTTTCCATTGTGGTGATCGTGTAGAGAACATTTTTCCAGTGTGTGCCTACAATTTCAGAGGGGCATTGACAAAGGAGAAAATGAGGAACTTATGAAGTTGTTGTCAGAAAAGGAGTTTCTCGAAAATGAAATCCATTTACTGGTTCAGAAAAATGATGCTTTAAAGAACTCCATGCTGGCATTTGTGGAAGAAGTTCTTCAAGATCTTCAGGATTCAAACACAGGTAACTTGCACGTGTTCAGCTATATTATTTCATTATTTTGGCTACATGTAGTGCTGGTTTCACTTTGTCAAATAACGTTCTTCATCAAAACAATATGATAGACATCAATTTTATACCATTGAAAATGCTACATGACAGCTTATTTTAGTCCTCTTCTCAAGGCCTACAAATAAAATTGATTTATGACAGATATCATATTTTCAAAAAATAAATGTAAATGTTGTGGATTCTTCAGGTACATGTTTTCGGCCATGGACTCAATTTCTAAGTAAATATTTGTTATGATCTGGAAAACATAACTTCGAATTTAGATATAGAACACCAAAGTTGTATCTTAATTTAGGTCTAGAAGTGATTCCATTTGTTGGTTTATTATAAGTTTTTGTTAATTTGTTCATTTATTTATGATATTTTGTGGATTGCTTCTTTTCAGACAGTTAAGAATTGGATACTATTTGATCATAATTTTCTACACAATACTTTACAAGTTAAATTTTGCAGCTTTAGAAGCTGAGATACAGAATAGGAACTCTGAGAATGAGAAATTGCTGGAGGACATTGATGATATGAAGACTATGTTGAGTTCCAATTTCAAGTGCCATAATTCTCAATTTAACAGCGGTGAGCTTTGCGTCTTATGTTTGTATGACTATTTTCTGCACACTTATATCTTTATTTAAGTCACAATAAGTTATGTGCAATAATTTTTTGAAGTTGGAATACATTTATACTTGTTGCCTTCTAAGTTCTACCTTTCTGTAAGTTATGAAAAGTAAGAGTACATGCTGTCTCAATAGTAGTGAAAGTTGTACGTGCATGTGAGCAGAGAACAAATTGAGCTTCAACTATTACATTTTCATAAAGTTTCTTTTTATATTTTTGCTATTGTTTTTAAGGTGGGATGGCGGGGAACTGATATTGCTTCCCGTCATTTTCATATTTATAATAGAAAATGCTCAACACTAAAAGAGTTCTTATATTTATAATTCTTAAACGTGTCAAATGCTCAACACTAAAAGCAGCAACTGTATCGAAGTATTTTCAATACTATGCTAGCTAAAAAAGTCTTGAATTTAAATGTTCTGTTAATGTCTAAAGATTATAATAGTACTAAGTAATTGGTACACGGAATTAATACAAAAATCATAACTACATGATTCGTTCTCTATGTCAGTAGCTTTTAGAAGAACATATTATGAGTTTTGTCACCATCTTTCAACAAATTGCAATATGTCGTGGTCTTCTTCGAATTTTCAACTCTATCATCTTATAAAATTTATAAGCAAAAAAATGTAAGAACTACAGTAAAACAAAAAAAATATGGACTTGCAAGTCTAAAGTTAGTTCATTATGCAGCCAATTGCATTTTGGTCTAACATCATTGAGACTTTCATATTGGTAGATATTCACAGAGGTGGATGTTTACTTCAGAGCTAAAGTATAACGTGTGCATGAGTGTCATTTATGTATTCGATGCGAAGCTTACTTAAAAGTCCTAGTTCAATCTTTTATGCATTGTCATTGATAATAGAGAACTAGAGAAGTGCTTTTGCAATAATTGTACTGTTGGCCTTTGCAGAACAAGTACTGATTTCCAGAAACTACTGAAGCAGAATTGGCTTGTAAATACCGGAACCAAGTTCGTTTTTGTTTACTTGTTTTTTAATGATCTAGAGTGGAGCTTATCTTGCTATACTTACAGTGGCTTGCAACCTTATCTCCAACACGTATAGGCACATTTTTTGAGGTAATCAATTAAAAAGCATCTCCATTATCGCCAACATTTTTGTCAAACTGCGGGAAACAGCTCTACTTGATATAGCTGTACTGTGAATATAGACTGCTTTCACTCAAACCTTTCTTTAGTGGAATAAACCTTGGGGAAGAGGATCTATGGAGTTAGCTAGCTTTTGCAGTGATGCAGGTTCTATACAGTGGGCATTAGGGCATTTTATCACACTTTTGAGTTTGACGCCTAAGAATCCTTGCAATTAGAATTGTTTACGTATGGCATGCTTATGTAAATGCTCTTTTCTACTGTCAGTACTCTGTAGAACTAGATAGAGTCCGGTTTTGGCTTCACTGTAAGTTTTGGTACATTGTCAACCAAGCGTACCTTTGTGGTGTCAAGGTAGGGGTCCATCTGGGTAAAAGCTCGGCTGCTTACTCATTCTCTATTATATTTTATTTCTTTTTTCTTTTTTTTTTTTTTTTGTAGAATACAGATTCCTACATATAAATTATACCAGAAAGAAGAAAAAAAAAATAATGTACAAATCAGGTATAATGTTGCGACGTAGGAGTCCCTTGCTTAATAGAATTCTTTATTTTCTCTCCAAACTCGATATGTAGCACCATCGGAAGCTAGTCATCAATGAACCAATTCAGTTATTCCTAAATTTGTGATTCTTGATAATAATTTTGGAAAATTAGTTCATCGACAAAACTCTCCAAGTCGCCAATCGCCCAGGCTAGCGCACCATTTCCTAGTCGCCGGATCTGTTAATTTTTCAGTGGAATTGTTTGTTCTTGAATCATGTATGGATTTTAATTAAGGTAGAAAGTAAATGATCCGCTGTTAGTGCCTTTTGAAATCACCTAAAACAATTTTGTGCTTTTTTCTACTCGATCTTTAATGGAACCGTTTCTTACTAGGCGTTTTTGCTCTATTTTGATTTTTTTCTTCATCATAATTCAAGTGTAAAATAAGAAATAGATTGTTAGGTTTTATTTCATTTCAGTAATTTGAAAATTGATGAATTTGTTTTTGAAGACTTTATGAATATAAATGTTTGAATATTGAATATTTGTTTAAGATTCAATACCAGTATATGAGATTTTGGAGTTAACGGTAAGAAGAAGAAGACTTGGATTTTCCAATATATCCTTTGCCATGTTAGCAAAACTGATGGTGTCAAGAAAAATTCCTTATTTTGCTAACGGTTCGAAACTTTATGTCCCCTTTTGAGATTCAAAAAATCACAAGTCTCATTTTAAAATGATCGAAATCAAATGGCACTTTTTTTTTTTAAGTTTACCCTAAATTAATTACGCTCGAGTAGTAGATTAAGCCCATTTCAGCTTATTTATTCCAGGTTGAAAAGCAGACTTAATTTATTTTTTTTGACATTGGGATTTGGAGTTTGAAGTTTGAACCTCGAATCACAAGCTTGTGATTTATTAGATAGAAATCAAACATCTATTTTTTAATGATCATAATCATTGAAATTATATTAGATAGAGTTAGAAATTAGTTATATTCATAGAAAAGTTTGTCATTCTTTTGGATGTGAAATCGATAATAGATGGAAGAGAAATGAGAGCAGAGTGTTAGTTGGTAATGAGTTAAACTACTATTGTAAATGTGAGAGACGGGTAAGGGAAAGCGATAGGAAGACCCGTAAAAGGAAAAAAGAAGAAACAAGGAGAGGCCATGGTTCAAACAAGACTAAGATTGTGGCTCAGAACATATCATAAACTAGGTTGTCTTCCATAATAATGACGTACCATGTATGTCATGTGAACATCACGTGTACATTGATGTTTGCAGCGCCTGTTCAAAGCTAGGTGATAGTTTTTTGGTCAAATGTATACGGAGCCCCCTGAACTTGGCACGAAGAATCTTCCGTTACCCCAAACTTTCAACTGTGACACTTTGCTCCCCAATGTTGGCAAAACTGATACACTTTGCCCCCTCAATGCCACGTGTCAGTTTCTGATTTGTTTGACTTTTTCAAAAATTTCAAAATCTTTGAAAAGTCAAACCAATCAGAAACTGACACGTGACAATGAGGGGGCAAACTGTATCAGTTTTGCCAATATTAGGGGGCAAAGTGTTAAGTTTGAAACTTGGGGGTGGCATAGGACGTTTTGGGCTAACTTAGGGGGGCTCCGTATGCATTTGGCCTAGTTTTTTTGGATGAAAACTAGACCCTCTTTTCAATTGCTTAAATAGACTTACAAAATATTTACAACGTTCTATTTTTTTAGCATGAAATGATATTTGCTATTTCGTTTTGTCCCATTTCAATTGCCACTTATGCTAATCGTGATTAGGTATTATTGGTTGTCACTGAATTTCCTTGTTTGTTTTGCCTAATGCACCAAGGATCCCTCATCTTGCCCATTAATCTCATTGGGCACCGGAATTGCTATCATGCCTCATCAGATAGCTGAATTTGTACATCTAGTCTTATTTGATCTCTCAATTTGCTTCTCTTTTGGGTAAATAATTCAACAATCGTCAAATTATTTTATATTCTATTCGTAAAGTCTTTCGATATGTAGAGGCCATATTATTAACATGCGTCATTTATGAATTTACACTGATTAAGAGAAATCTAATTTTCATTTTTTGTTATTTCTATTTTAGTTTAGTTAATTCAGCGTAGTTGTAGATTGCACATAATTCACAGGAGTTAAGTTTTAGTTCAATACAGTTCAGTTGAAAGCTCAGCTTTGAAAGATTACTTAACTTGTGAAAAAAATGAATGATCAAGTGCAAACGCTATTGATGTGTCGTGGAACTCTAATTTTTTTCAGGAATGCAATCTATATCATTTTATATTAAAATTTACAAATCTGCTAAATAATATAAAAATGAAATAAGGGTACATTCAATCTTTCAAATAATTAAAAAAGAAGGTTGAAACCTTGCATAAATTAGAAAAAAGGTAAGAGTAAAAGTCAGTAAGGGGTGGACCTGACCATCGGGTGTATGGGGAATTTTATTTCAATTCCAATCATAACTATGAAAACAAATTAATTATTTTCTAAAAAAGGAAATTTAAAATATGCACGATCATAACCGTAAATAATTTATGAAATAAATAATATAAATTGGAATTTTCATAAATAAGGCAACGCTTACAAATTAAATGTTTTCAACGGTGTCATTTTGATAGGATATGCAGCTTGTTACGGGACACAAAATATCCTCTGTAATTTCTTCAACTTTGTTTATTTTTCAAGTTATTTTGCTACATTTGGGATGAATTTATACGACGGTACAACTAACTGTTGCTGATTTATTGCATTTTTTTCTTTTGTTAATACATTGTGTTGTTGATTTGGTGCAACTGAAAATACATAAGATAAAAGTTTTAAAACGTCTGGTTATAAAAGCAAAGGTACAAATAGAAGGCCTTGTATAAGATTTCTTTGGATAAATTGATCGAACCATTAAATGACTGAAAATCACCTGGAACATAGAAACGAATTAAAACTTATAAAACTATTGCGATGATAAAGGATTACAGAGCGGAGCATAAAGAGAAAAAAATGGAAGATAAACATAAAACAGGAGCATCGGGTAGAGATTGATTTAGAATTGTTTAGTTTCTAACACATTCCATCCCTTTCAGAACTGGCTTTCAGGTAATAAAATTTGTTGTAAAAACTAAAAAGGTACATTATTATTTCGTATTTAATTGCATGTTTATGTAGAAATATAACTGTAGTGTGCATAAATGACCTTGATGAACCAACCACATCAGTTTCTTATATATTTGTGGACCCTTTTCAAGCTTGGACCACAAACTTAATCTCCTCTATAAGAATAGCCAACTTTTTTCACAGTTCACACTGTCAGATTGAAAATAGAGCACAGAATCTTTCTGTAAACATTAGGTAAATCATACAATTACAAGTGAAGTCCAACAAGCACTAGTACAAAAATGGCTTTTTGTATCGCCTCATTTCCATCGGTTTTTCAAAAACCGATACAAATGCTAGATCAATTGTATCGGTTTTTGAAAAACCGATGGAAATGGTATTAAAATATAATTTTTTTAATATCAATTGGCTTCATTTCCATCGGTTCAGACAAAACCGATGGAAATGCTTATAGTATTTCCATCGGTTTGTATAAAACCGATGGAAATACTCAAAGCATTAGAG
>CAOJBI010292975.1:0-13795 GCA_948277035.1 Euphorbia corollata
AATGTTTGGTTTTAGCTCCATTTAATTTTTCTTGATTGAAATATATATTTCCGATTGTTTGAATTCTATATTTCTGATTTCGTTTTTTCGCTCTTTGAGGATAGAATTTGTAAGTTTGTGCTATGGTTTCATATTCATTTATTTTGGCTGCTGAATTTTGTTGTTTGGGTTCTGGAGCTTTTAACTTGTTGTAATCAATGGAGGGAAAGCTGCTAATTGTTTGTGAATTTTCATCATTTTTAGATTCTTGAGAGAGTACTTGGAGAATGTGGTGATGATTTAGATTCAGCTATCAGAAGTTTGACACAGCTTCGGTTGGGATCTGTTAATAACAACTTGAACCATAGTGTAGTTAGATCTGATGTGCTATTTGAGGCAAACGGTCGACAAGGTAAAAACAGGAAAAAAATTTTATCAGAGAAGTTTGGAGCTTGCTTTTTTTCTGTATGGTGCTGAGTTGATCTTTGTTGTTTCATGTTTATGCCTTTCTATGTGTTTATGTTTCATGTGGACTTAGGTAATCTAATAGTGTTGTAAATGCATGAAGACGTATTTAATTATTTCCTGGAATATGGATAGGAATTATGTTTTCCTAGTGAAGGAAAATCATGATCTTGAAGTTCGAATTATGCTAGATAAAATTATGTGGATTTTGTGATAAACTAGTTAGTCAACATCAGTGTTGTTAAAGGCGTTAGGCACTCTTCAGGTGCTAAGAAGTAAGAAGTGACATTTCCTGAAGCGCCAGGCGCTTGCTCGAACGAAGTGAAGCTCTATTTTTAGCTTACAAATGTATAAATAATAGCATTAGAACATTCATAATGGAATACAAGAATACATGCATAAAAATTATAACTAAAAGATAATTAAACTATTAGTATATAAGGACAATTTTAGAGCACTTCTTTTGTAACTTTCAAGTATTTTATAGTTAAAGCACGTGTCAATAACGCATATTTACAAAAGCATGAATCATAATATGTTCACACATCTGTATAAAGTTATTATTTTTAATACTAATTGCATATTCAATATATAATTAATTGTTTGTTTATATTAATAATTCAGCATAAAATAGATCCTTATGTTGGTTTATTAAATGAGGTGTTGCCTTAATTTAAGGCTAAAACACTTTCCTAGGCACACCACATTAAAGGTGAGGGCCCCAATCTACTTTCTACTGTCTACCACTAAGTAGACTACAACGTGAGGAGTGGCCCCAATCTACTTTCTACTGTCTACCACTAGGTAATCTAGTATTTTTATTCATCTATAAACGCCCAATCTACTTTCTACAATAACCAATTTTATTTGGTTATTGTGCAGTCCATACATGGATGGATGGATATATATACGTGTATATATAAAAATGGGAACTCAAAAACTATTTTATCTCCTGAACTATAGGTTGCCTCGTATGAATTCAGTATACTTCTTTGTTCAAAAGATTCCTTTGTCTCCTACATCTTGCTTTCTCTTTCATAAACAATACACACTATCTTGCTCCCATGCATGCGCTACTTTTTACATTCTTTTACCAGGTAATCAGTTAACATTTTAAACAAATATTTGCAAAATTACATTTTCTTTTCCTTTTCTGTGTCTAATTCTTCAAAATAGCCTAGTATTTCATGCCAAAACACAAATGTATGAGATGCTATCTTGACAATCAAATCAGAGAGGGTTAGCAATCAACACCACAAATAACAGGGTATTAATACAACTTCAAAGAAGCATGCAGTCAGTCATAAAACATGTTTAAGGTGTAATGTGGCCACTTTCTTTTCTTTGTTCAAACTTTGTTAATATTCCCATGATGTCATTTACTTCAATCATCCCAAGGTAATTAAAAGAAAAATAAAGTTACTTCTCAAAAGCAAAGTTATCATCAAAGGTCAAGACAGTTAAGAAAAACAAACCTCTGCCACGCGATCTTCACATATCCGAAGAAGAGCAATAGCCTTCAAACTTATACGGTGAGATCTTTTGTTGTTAGCAAACCTTATAAGACAGTTAACACAGTCCATGAAACAATCTCCAACAACCTGATCAAAGTGTTCCAAGACAACTGCAAATGCGAAGAATAAGATATGCAAAGAATATTAAGGGCAAAGAATCGTGAACTGACAGATAAGCAACCACATTACAGAGAAGATAGCACTTCCCTACCCTGCTCAACATTTTCAAAGGCACTTTCCACAATAGATTCCAGTTCATCATCTGCAGCTGCCGTAAAAATCATGAAAACGCTGCGCCATCCAGATTTAATACTTCCAACTTTAGATTTAATCATCTGCACAACACAAACAAATCATTGCAATATAATGTATAACATAAGTATAACGATTGTTGAGTAAAACAGTCATTTGAAAAAAAAATAATCTACAAAAGTTAAAAAGGCATACCTGAACAATACAGTCAACAATCAGTCTCCTTATAGAATCACTGTGACTATTTCGGATAAGAACAACAAATGGTTTGAGAATGTCATTCTGGAAAGTGAAATTGGCAAGCTCATCCCGCTCCATATACTTCACACCAAGCTGCCGTAAAGAATCAATGGCGTACATGGCAACTTTCTCATCATGGTGGCTCCCAGCAGAAATAAAATGATTTGCTAGGACAGACCATATTTGAGCCCAGACCTAAATATCGTATCGAGAAAAACTTTATAATCACAAACACATGGTGGAATATATGGGCACGCAACAGAATTATCATTATAAATTACAGAATTTCAGTTCAGGATATGCAGCAAAATATGAACCAACAATGATGAAGGTACAAGTTTGACAGAGAAAATGTACTCAGGGAAGCGAGGAATTGCGGAAGGCCTTTCCTTTACCGAGTTATCTTACTTTCTTTTCCTATCCTGGTAAGCAAAAAGTTAAAGCCCATCCACAATCAACATAACATTTTTTATTATTCACATAAATCAATGCAATCCAGGGTCTGTCAAACTTAAGGAGTTAGGGAACTGACAAGCCTGGCATTTTAGCTGGAAGGTTAGTTTCTCCAACCGATTTAACCAGCCAAAGGAAATTAAACAGCCTCTATAAAGTCATAGAGAAATGACCTCAAGGAAACACAATCAAAGAATGAACCACTGCACTAAGCCACTATTCTCCAGTTTGGAGTTTGGTTTCAAGACTATATGGCCAACATATGTGGTAATACTGTATTAAAGACTTCGAAGGAATAAATAAGCCAGTCTAGGAAATCGAAAGGAAATGGTATATAGTACCTACCCTACCAGTAAAAGGCGATCATTCACTTCCTACCGAATACCAAAAATCCTTATCAAGGTCTCAAAATTGTGGACATATCAGAAAGGATATTTATGTCAATTCAAACATAATGTCTGAAAATTCATGGGATTCATAGAAATTTAGAAAAAATAAACAATCTAATATCTTGCAAGGATCAGACTAAAAGAAAACAAATATTATCATGAACTTTGGAGAATGGCATAATTACTAAAGCAAGGAAGCCAACTGTGACAGCCAGCAAACCTTTCACTGAAAGGAGTTGGCGCAGGTGGCTTGAATACAGCAATAAAATATAATTAATGTGCAGCTCAAAGTCACAAATATTATTCGACATAACATGGTCATTTGTCAATGCTATCTCATAAAATAATTTATAGAGAGAATGACATACCAAGCGTATACGAGCCATATTGTAATAGCTGATCTCGACAAGCTTCTGCAAACTGAAAACACGAGCAGGACTCTGTTTTAATTCTTCAGCTGATACGCCACATAATGCAGTGAAAAATTCCACAACAGAATCACTAGGTAATTTGACACTATTGACAAAAATCTGTTCAGCAGGTTTCCCGGCCAGCTCTCTTAAGGACTGAAGAAGGGCATCCTTGGATATTTGATTTGATCCTTGCATGACAGTAGCAGCAACAGAAGGAGTCGAAGTAATAAATTCAAGACGAGAGACACATTCCAAAACTGCATTCCATGTATCTTGGAGGCAATCAGCTTCTGAGTCACTCAATGAAAGTAATGTTCGCAGAGCTTCTACATTTTTACTACGCATATCCTTTGGTGCATGCAAAAAGGTAAATCTGGAAAACAAAATTACAAGCTCGGATACAATGATCATTAAAATTTAAGCAAATGATAGAAAATAAAAACACTCAAATCAGGTATTAGCTGATGAAAAAGTAAAACTGGAAGCAGAGTGTTCAAAGTACATAAGACAACAAAAAACTAAAGCAAAAGTTAATAATTATCATACCGGACCAAAGATGTCAAGAAAGCATATCGCATGGTATCCATTCTCATAACACGTGTAATATGTATTCCAGCTTTAAATCCCTCCATGCAGAGAACCACCCTTGGCTTATTTTCACCTTCCTCCATAGTCACTGAGAACGAAGCAAGTAAAGGCCACCCTACAGCTTCAACCATAGGCCTTACAATGTCAATCTGTTGTACAGTATGGAAGATTCCTCTTCTTGCTCCTTGCTTCCGGAATATTGCCTGTGTTTTCTTAATTATCATTTCACTCTGAGATTTGGCATCAGCTGACGAGATTCTTTTTGGGAGTGCCAGATTTAGAATATTCACAAGGTGACCTCTCTCTTCACTTTCAGGCTTTTGTCTGCTTTTCCCTATATCAGTTTCCTCGTCCTTCATTTTTATCTCATCTTTAGCAATGGAGTCGTAAATCTCTTCGAGTACAGCTGTTGGTGCACAATCTTCAGGGTCATTCATGGCATTCATACGTATGAAATCAGACTTGGACATCTTAGGCCACACCAACGGGTTATGTGCATCAGTATTCAACATTATAACTGCATAGGCAAGAACATATGCTGTATCTGCATTTTTGAAGAGACCTGGATTATCTGCACAATATCTGCCATGGCATAGCACAAAAAAGAACAAAATATTAGCTAAAAGGAATGGACAAGTAATCTAACTATGGGTATGGTGACTGTATTATACACAGATCTAACAGAGTTGCACAATGAAACAAGTGAATTTCCATCGCGGAAACGTAAAAGGCAAATGAAGAAGATTTTCAGACTGCACACAAAATATATGTCATATTCAATTTTATAGAGTATAAACTGGCTGCATAACCCATTTACCAGCACAGCTCAGAGAGGAATAACAGTAAATTCTAATGAAGAAATGAAGACTTATTATGTTAAAAAA
Organism: Euphorbia corollata; assembly: GCA_948277035.1. Classification (NCBI taxonomy): domain Eukaryota; kingdom Viridiplantae; phylum Streptophyta; class Magnoliopsida; order Malpighiales; family Euphorbiaceae; genus Euphorbia; species Euphorbia corollata. The sequence continues at coordinate 5,178 of CAOJBI010292975.1, forward strand.
ATTAAATATCAAACAGAGAAAAGATGAAACTGATTGCATAATTTACTGCATCAAAAGGGAGTAAAATGAAAGATTTTTCATGTGCGACACAATCGTTTGCATTACACATGCCATAGGAAGGCTGATTTTGCAAGAGTAATCATGGCAAGCTACTACACTTCAACCATGAAAAACATTAATCTACATGGAGAATTACGTAGTCTTTGAAGTAACCAAATCGAATAGAACTATGTCCAAAACATCTGTAATATGCACCTAGATGCTTCTTACCTTTCTGCAAACTTCTCCATCATTCGATCAATCTTTTGGGCTTCTCCTGGAAGTCGGAACCCTTTAAGAAACTCACGAATCGCTGTATCAAATTTCATTTCTGAAAACTTCATGGAATCGACATAAGCATGCATGACAGCAAGGGGAAAATCCTCGTGTTGACCCAAATAATCACCAATCATAGCCTGCAAAGTCAACAACTGTTAATGCAAATAGATCATACAAAAGATAAACATTTATGAAATTACAAATTCCACCTTGTCCAAATTGGGAGTATTTCTCAGAAATTGTGCTACTGAAGCAGGACTGTTTTCCAACAACTTATTTGAAATCAGATAGTCTATGCCCTTTGCTGGCTTTCGGTTGAACTGCAGCAAAGAGAAGCGTAAAGCGATAATTGCACTAAAGATATAGTTCCAGATGTTCATAATTCTTGCAGTCGCGTGGCAGTAGCAAATAAAACAAAAGATCACTCACCTCCGCAATAGCAGCTTCCATTGTAGATTTATGAGCCTTGGCCTTTTCAAAGTTATTGGAAAAGTCTTCCCTGTTCTTTACCTCAAGAGAGTCGCCAGCTGAAAGTTCATCATTAGACAGAACTGTTTTTATCTGCTTTGTCGATTCTCTACATACCTTCTCCCAATCAACCAGTGACTTCAGCACATTCACTAGACACTGGAAAAGTCATGGAATAAATTTTCACATAAAAAAGTGGAGGTGGGAGGTCTTGGGTTCAAATCCTAGCCTTAAAAAAACCATATTTAACCAAAAAAAAAATATTTATATTCATTTAACAATATCTGGAAAGTTTGCATCCACAAAGGTAAAAAAGAGGCAACAGATCAATCTACCTGAAGCGATGACCCTTTAACTGAAGTTGTCTGTGATACAGCAACAGAATTTGGATCTGGATTCAGAGTCCCTTGAGATATCTTAGAGAGTGTAGTTACCTACATCAAAAGGAAGAAAATAATAAGAATTTAAAAGCCTATAAATATATTTTAGTAATTGCAAAAATAAAGGATAGAATAAGCTCAATGATACCATGCGCTCAAATAAGTTTGGAGCCTCAAGATCACAATCATAATTTACATAAACATCAACAAGCATTTGAGGATCCTTGCATACTTTCTCAAGCATCCTGCACAAGTCTATGGTGTCAGAATATGGCATACAATTTTCAGAGTAACAAACTAATGGTTAAGGAAGTCTTATAGCCATAAACGCACACAACAGTGAAACAATTTGAAATAACATCATTACCGAAGAACGCTAATTTTTTGGTTCAGAGAACATTCTGAGCCATCCAGTGATCGCAAAATAATCAGTGGAAAGAAGACTCCAACTTCACCCTGAAACAATGTTACAGGAAAGAAATATGAAATTTGCTGGGAAGTATTTGTGCATTTGTGAGCGGACGACGACCATGCTAACAGCATTACACATATCCAAACTGTTACATGTTATCAAAATTACACACGTACTTTAAGACTCTCCCTGAAGCGCAATAGAAGTACAGAAAAAATTCCAGTTGCATACTGCCAACAAAAGAAGACAATCAAGAACTTGAAACTTTAATATCAAAATAAAATTAAGTAAACAGATGCTGAATACAAAAACGAACCTGAAATATAACAGGAGACTGTGAAACTGAAGCCCGCAACAAAGCATAAGAAAGGTATGCTTTTACAGAGTCAATAAAATGAAAGTTCTTTGTGAACGAATGGCTAACTCCTTCCAACAAACCCTGGAATAGAACGTTGGAAAAGGTGAACATTCACAAAAGGATCAAATGCACAAAAAAAAATTTAAGAGGTTACACATTACTTTCATCACTTATTTAGTATCACTGGTAAGTAAAAAATATTTCATATATTTGGAATAAATTATGAGAGTTTGTATTGTGAGTTTCTAAAAAATATTGGTAACAAGCATTCACAATGGCTTTAATTAGACAACTCATAAAACAACATTTAAATTGCACAATTCAATGCCGGTACCCCCCATACACCATATTTTTACTATTTGCATCCCACCCCCCACCCCCCCAAAAAGTTCTGTCTCTCTTATGCTTTACAACATAGTTTCCTATTACATATTTTCTTTTCAATTTCTGCGCAACATAGAGTAGAACTAACCACAAGGATTAACGAAACCAGAAAACCAGAGAAGTAATAACATACAGACCAGAACTTGACTTTATAGCCACCAAAAATCTGGGATAAATCTTTCCTACAATAAGCTTTAAACGATTAATAAAGAAACGGAGTAAGGAAACCATAGTTCAACCTGCAAAAGCTCTAGAGACAAAATCCTTGTCTTGGTTGTAACTTCATCATTGTCTTCCTTCATACCCATCTACAAACATTATTTTAAAGTAGTTAGCGGATTATAATAAAAAGCGCATACAACAATATGAAGATTGTGCTGAGAAAAATTACTTTGCAGAGGGTGCGGAATACAAGTAGAGCATCTCGCCGTCCAATGGGCATACTCTCTAAGTCAATCCCTCTAGAGTCAAAATAAACAATGAAGTTCAATAAAGTTGGAAGTTCGAAAAAGTAACCAGTCATTCCCGCAATTTTTGAAACGGTAATCGTAATCCATAACTTTTCTTAACATCCATACCGTGTTATTTTTTTACCATCTTCAGTATGCACAGCCTTGTCAAGAACAGCCTCCAAACCCTATGTAACATTTTAAAAGGTATTATTGTGATTAAGAAAACACCACAGTGAATCAGCATAAAAACAAATACAAATAAGGCCTAACATCAGGAACAATTAAAAGTTGGTAATCACATTTACGGATTTACCTAGAAGTAGGGAAATGAGCTGTAATACTTATAATATATCCAAATACAAGCATGACTCATGCATATCATGATAAAAATTTATAAAACGAGAGTCTATGGAAAGACAGACCTTGATATCAGCGCCACCAGCAAGATTCTGAAGTTCCTCCACAGAAGCGAGAGATGTCTCTTTGACCTGGTTCAGGGCATCTCCCAAAGTCATCCCTTCCTCACTTGGGTCTGAAGTAGAACCTTCTTCAACTTCTATGTTTGATCTCTCTGTCGAGGTAGATTCCATACTTCCACCAGAGCCGGATGAAGGAGAGACATGAGTTTGCTGTAGAACATTATTGGCTAATTAGTTAAAACTTTATTCATAGAATCAACTAATATTTTCTACTTTTTTAACAAGTCGTAATTATATACACAATTGAGAGTTTTATCTTCCGTACAAGATCAGTTTCCATTCTCCTGAACACAATGCTGATCATCTGTGTCAACATAGCCTTTGATGTAGCTTGATTTATTGGGCTCTTACTACACATCCAAACCATGAAATATAAGTGTTAATCCACGTTGACATCATTTAGATAATTATAAAATAAGAACCTGTGCAAGGCAATATTGTAGCATATTCTGATTACTCCCAGCAAAGGCTCTCCATGTACTGCAATTCAAGCATGTGCTTCAGCAACATAACATTGCATAAGTGTAGAATTATAACCCAATTATTGAGAATGATATTACAACAACCAAGAATACTAATAAGCTTCATTTGCTAGAGAATTTTATATAGCGATGTTCACTAATTGGGAAAGAAAGAGTGTTGTAGTGTTGAAGTTTAGACATCAGATATCTGCTAGAAAGTGCAATAAACAAATTTTCAAAACAATGTTGATGACGATTTAATTAGCATGCCAAAATTATCTCCAAAGGAGCAAAATTTCCCCAACTCATCAATTTGCTTCATGTTGACCTATACATACTTGAATATGCATCTATTCCTAGGTAAGATTTGGCTTTTAATGTAGAACCCAGTACTTTGAGATTCGAACATAATATTTACATAATGGGTGAGAACTCCTGTCAATTAACTTCCAAGATAAGTCAATCTGAGATCAGTCAAGCATTTTATGGTAATGTTCTATTACTTGACAGAAATAGATTCTTATTCGTGGGCAAATATGTCTCTGGTTTCATTTTATGCCATTGGATTTCCTTGTTTTGTTTTCTTTATGCCATATTTTTTTAATAACAATCATATTCAACATGGTTTTAAGAATCTTATACTTGTTTAAATAACACTTAAATGAGGCCTATTTATGTCGATGATGCCTCAAGAGCTAACAGCACATTAACATGCAACATTTAGTCGAGAAAATCAAACCACTGATTCCACCAGCTCTATTCAGAGTTTAAATAATCTCAGTTATACCGCTTTACTCTCATATTTCGAAATAAAATCCCAAAATTTCACTGCCCGCCATCTTTCTAGAATATCCCCTTCAACCTACTGAATTCGAAAGACGTCAAGAAATCAACTAGCTCTCCCAGAAAACTGCAACCTTATTACTATTTAGTTCTTCCGATTTACTTAACGAAATTCATTGTTTAGCAACCACATTAAAATCCAAAACATCAAAAACACTCTTCACCAGTTTCAACATTCATGGTTCAAGTAATGCACCAAAAAGCTCATAGAGATATTAACAAAGCATATTTAAAGATGCATGCAAAAACGGCAAATCAAATATCAAATTTCTAGTAATAATAAAAATTTAAAAACGATTTTCCAAAAGTAACATAAATACCTCTAAACTTTGCAGATGCTACTGCTGTCAAAAGTACTTTCAATACTTGCAAAATTGTACTGCATATTAAGAACCAAAAGATGAAACATACATCAAGCCTAGGACCAACTAAAAAATTCACACAAATATACCTGTCAGGTGATGAATTATCAACACAGTTGCAAACCATATTGAGAATTTCAGTAAACAGTGGGGCATGTTTACCGCCTTCTAAACCAGGATCCCCCTCTAAATGATCATAGGCAATGAGTTTCTGTAAGTGTACACATAAGATCAGATAACAAAGACAATACAGAACCATTAGCATAGGCATATTTTGCCATTAGTTGATCCAATTTTAGGCATTACACAAGTAGAATTATAAAACAGCCAAAAGCTCAACAGTAAGTCATGTAAATAAACTTACATGAAGACAATCCAATGCAGGTTCCATGATTTTCAGATTCTTCGTCTCAAATGCAAGGCGAAGTGGATTCAAAACAAGTTCTACTTCAGCTCCTTCAAGAGTGCACCCAGCATTTGCTAGAGTAGCTGTGATATTCCCATTGTTGCCCACAGGCTTAGCACTGTGTTCCTCTTCAGGAGTTTGTGCAACTGCCTGTGACTGATCTGATGAAATTCCAGATTCTGAAGCGCCACCTTCAGATTCATTTGGACTGTAAATCATGACAGTTCCAGAGAAAAAGATAATGTTAGACTTATTTGAGAAAGCCTGCCTACTACCATCTAAAAACCCTGGTACATTCTTAATCATATTATTAGAACTCAAACTTTCAGGAATTGAGTATAATGTTGAAAGTTCTTGAGTACTATGAAGCTCCAAAATCCAAATGCTAGGAAATTATATGTCCTGTACGCACGAAGAAATTCATCCATCCAAAAAAATAGGAGGCTATTTAGTAACCATACCAATAAGAGACAAACATGGGAAACAAGAGCAATGGCCAAACAAATCTAAAATTCAATCCAAATTCTCTATTGGCCGCTTATTAATTTTACTGTATCAAATTATATACAGATGCTAACCATTTTTATCAATTGTGAACTTGTGGCCAGCCTTAAGTTTCCTAGTATGAGCTTTAGAAAGTATATAGTAACTTTTAAAGTACAATTGGCATATCTCAAATACGGCTGGAGCTTGTGAGCAGGGAGAACAAACAGAAGAGCTTGTTGAAAAAGTACAACTAATTTTGGTTCACAATGAGAAAGATGCCAATACATTAAAGGAAGATTGTCCGTAAGGGAAGGAAGAAGAACAAGTTCAAAATGGATTGGGAGGGTCTTTCCAATTAAGAACCATTCAGATTTAGGTTTTCAAAAGGCTGGCCACATTCGAAACAAATGCTAAACTATTAGTCTGTAATGTTCAAATGCATGCATACCCTTCATTTCCAGCCAATGGTGCTGTTTGATTTTTTTCACTTGTGTTAGATTGCTGACTTTCAACTTTGGCGCCATCTGAGGAAAAAAATACAAAAAATGCAAGGGTTAAGCTCACCGAATTGATAAATAAGAATTGGAGAAAGGAAGAAAATAGAGCTGATGTTTAAGAGTTTTAAGTTCCATGATATAGAAACCTAATACATGGAAAGGTTACATAGAGTGCATTATTCAAGCCCAAACATATGGTAGAAACAGGAACAACATGGTACAATGCTTACAGGATTTCAAGTTTCATGGACGAGGAAAGAGAGAATATGAGCTAAAATAACAATGCATCGTTTGTTTTCAAGAATCTCAACAAAGGCTAAATCATACTTCAAATGCCAGCAAGAATGCAAGGGTAAAATTATGAACATAACCAAAGTTCAAAAGACACTGGCCCATGTATTAACCATAGAAATGAATCAATGATCATGATCATTTAATTAGTTCTCAGTTAAGTCAATCAAACCTCGAGATGCAATAAATTCAAAATCTAAAGCGAAACCAGCTAAAGAAGTGGCATTCACGTAGAAACGAACTAAAACATTCACCAGAAAAAGAGACAGGAATCAGAATTGAGATCCAGACACTAACCAATATAAGTTTGGATAGCTTTCTGAAGATCGGCGTACTTCTTGGCAGAGCATTCCTTAAGCATGGACTCAAATGCCCGGCTAACGAAACCCCCCGCGGCCATTGCAAATACTCTGCAAGTAGTGAATATAATCAAGCATAAAACAGTTAAAAATACCGGATTTGGAGGTGAAATGATGGAAACAAAGCAAAAATGAGGATGAATCTGCCATTGGAAGGAGATCGAATCAAGTCGGAAAAAAATAATAGAAAATGGAGCGGGAATGAACAGAAATTACCTTGTTTACAATTAAAGAGGATGAAGGTGAGCAGAGATTTGGAAATTGAGAAAGAAGAAAATGAACTCGAGATTGGATCTCTCTCCCCAGCTTTAACTTCAGGGAGTCGAGGGGAGACCGGGGAATGATTTCCAGATTTAATTCACTGTGGAAAAGTTGAGTAGTCCTTAACGTAGTCATGTAAATCTGCAAACATTTTTGTTAATGGGCTGAGTACCCGATCCAAACTTGTATTTTTTGATCGGGCTTGAACATATTTTTGTAACTAAGTTTAGTTCGAGCCTGGAAGCCAAATGGATCGGGTTTGATTCTTATAATTTCAAATTGTATTGAATGAAATTGAATTGTGAACGGTTTGATAAAATTTAAAAATATTTATATAAATTTTATTGTTTTATTTTCATTTAATAAATCTAAAATTTTAAACGGAAAAACAATCTTGGATCGGGTTTAAAATAACCTTGGAAGCTCATGCTCGAATCTAGCATGAAGTTTTAAGGGAAATTATCAATTTGGTTGATACGTTGTAAACTATTTACAAAAAAATAATGACAATAAATGTTATAACATAAATATCATATTTAAGTTTTATATTTACATTTATATTTTCCATTTTAATATATATTTCAAATTTTTATTTAATATATATGCTTTATTTTCCATTTATCTCTCAAACTGTTCATTTTTTTAACATATCGTTTCATAATTTTTGTTCGTTTCATTTTCATCTTCGAAATGTCGTCCATTATGATATTTCGCATTTATAAAAATCTATTAGATGTTTATTAGAAGTCATAAACATATAATTTAAATAGTTAGAAATTTTTTTGATTTTTGTTAGAATGTATATTAAAGTGGATTCTCTAATGAAATACATGTATATTTTAATGATTGAAACTTATATAATGGATATCTAATAAGAATTTATCAAATCTGTTAAATATGTATAGTGACTAATATAAATATTAACATTTTATGGAATCTATCACACATCTATTAGAAATTTATAAATGTGAAGCATCATAATTGGTGTCGTTTCGAATATAAAAATAAGATGAATAAAAAATTCTAAAGCATTGTGTAAAAATATTAATGGTTTTAGAGATAAATTGAAAATAAGGTGAAAAAATTAACAAAAATGGTTGTTATATATGACGGGAGACATAAATGTAGATATTGAAATTTAAAAATAATATTTGTGTTATTAGATTTTTGTTTGACCCAAATTGAATAATTGTTTATATCGGTTTTATGTAAAATTCCTAAAATTTAAAATGCGAGTATAACTATGCTGAAGTAATTAGAATACTTTTCACCAATCTAAAAATTAATTTTCATTTTTATGAAAAATGAACAACGAATTCGTCCTTTTAATTTATCCGTTGGATATCAATCTCTGAAAATTTTATCTTGCTTGGTCTTGCAACAGACTTATTAAGCAATCAA
>CAOJBI010293001.1:0-10429 GCA_948277035.1 Euphorbia corollata
CAAGTAATGCTTTAAACAAAAATAACGTCATCGTGCCATAAGAGTATCATGAGAAGGCAAAAAACGAAGAATCAACCTTCATAGATTCATTACAGACAATGAGGTCCAAATCTTATGTAAAAACATTTATTTTTGTTCAAAGACTGAAACTCAAACTAGCATTGCAAAGTTTGAAATGACAAAAAGGCAATGTTACTCATCCACATGATGGAGAGAACTTACTCATCCACAACAACACTAATCTCGCCTTTTTCCAGCAAGTCGTAAAATGTTCTCACCTTTCTCTGCTCATTCCAATGATGCATCTTCCAAAGACCACCAGCAGTCAAGCCTAGTGCAATACCAATACAAATCTCCTTCACAACACTTGGTCCTTTCAAGGTAGCATGAGCAACCTTACCAGCAGTCATTTTGCTTCTCTATTTACTAAGGCACCTGCACAAGTCATTTACTTACTCTTAGTGACAAGAAAACAAAAATACAACATGAATAATAAACAAGTCAAAATCATGATTATGGATAAAGGTCTCAAGCCTCTAAAATGCAGTCACCTCCCTCACAATAAGATCAAAACCATGATATCTGTTAGTCGGTATCTTCCCAGGCACAATAAAACTAGTTTTTTTCTTAATTCAGAAGGTTTTAAAAAACTACAAGGAAAAAGCAATATCCTTGGATTCAATTTTATCAAACAATTTGAAATTAATTATAAAGTGGTGCAGTAAGCAGAAAATTATCCTTCACACTTTTCAATTAGGAGTAATAACCATGAACTGCGGTGCAATTAAATGCAAACGGTCATGCAACAGAGAAACCCAAATCAGAAGACAACTGAAAATTCAATTCTAAAACATAAAAAAACTGTATAAAATCAAGTTTCTGAACTAATTGAAGGATTTTATCAAAGATATGATAAAGCAAAAAAAGCTGTCCGGAAGGGTGGTGAATAAGTTGTCACTAATGATGCCAGTGAACAAAATCACAGAAGAAGACATGTAATGTTGTTACTCAACATTAATAACATGTAATGCCTAGCGCCTATCGTCTGCTGACTAGGGCAAGGCCTAATCCCGCCTAGACCTCCGAAGGCTCCGGCCGCCTGACTAACGCCTACCGCTTTGTAAAACACTGGTGCATGTTCATAAGGCGTGCGCTCGGATGAGCTAGGCACCAGGTGCAATCAAGGCGCTAGAGGCGCATTTTAGTGTGAGTTGTTGTTTTTTTTTTTTTTTGTTGCTTTTTTGGGTTTTAGATGTATACTAGAACTAAGAAACAAAAAAAGAGTTCAATAAGAACCGGAAAGAAAGAGGAATAAGAAAAAGAAAATTGAGTAATTACAATTGTAGTAAAAAAGACCTACAAAAAATAAGAGGAAAGAAGAAGAAAATGGGAAGAAGAAGAAGAAGAAGAAGAAGAAGAAGAAAGTATTTATATAACAAGGAAAGAAAATATTTAAATATCTAGTACTACAATTATCATTTATATACTGCTGTAACATTAAACTCATATAAAAACAGTAGTTACTCGCTCTATATAGATTAATATAACACAATTAGGAAAATCGATTGTTATTATCAATGATGAGAAAAATAGTACTAAATTGATAAAATGATCATTCCATCCTAGATAAAATGATCATTTAGATTAATTTGAACACACAAGATAATATAAATTGACGACTTTTTATTTTGCTTTAAAATCTTGGGATAATTTTTATTTTTAGTTGGTGCATTTAATGTTCTTACAAAAAAATATAACAATCTCATAGAAGATAAACAATTTTCAATAATGATGACATGTAAACACCTGAATAAAATTTGTTAGTTTTTCTATTATTTAAATATTAGCATGATTAAGTTTTTTTAGTTGGTGCGCCTAACATGCACCTCGCACCTGGGCTCCATGACCCCTTGGCGCCCGGGCAGCGCCTAGTGCCTGGACAACTATGCAGGTGAGACCAAATAAACATAAAGCATAAAAATCAATAGTTTCCATCAAAGCAAAATAGACATAAAATGGAAACATATACATCCAAATACACCATCTGCATCCATCAAGCTATCCACAAATTTATTATAAACAATTGCAACCATAAGCAATCAATCTACAAAAACAAAATTTGAACAAGAAGCACTGGGCACTTTCTCAATTAAGTTTTGCATAACATCTTCACTAAATCAATCCATCTCCTTAGCAATTTTTAGTCATTTCTAAGCGGGAGCCTTGGAATGCAATTGGGGTAATAATGTTGTTGTCGTCGTCGTCTAAGAAAATAATAAAAAATTAAAACACTGTAAGCAACCATAGAGTAATGAGAAAAAATTATACATAATACATATGACCTTGGTCACCATATATCTATTTCGAGTGCTATAAAAATCAAGGCCTCAGCTGTTTAGGCAATGCAAGTTCTTGAATTTTTCTTATATTTGAACATTGTTTCCCTCTCCACAAATTCACAGTTTAGAATAATACTAACATGTAAGTAAGAATGGCAAAATACTTGTGTGGGCAATCGGTATTAGCCTACATCCAATCCAACATATGTCCATATTCCATATCCTAGAACACGTCCCACATGCGTCTATCATCCATGAAGTAAAAATATAATAAAATTGTGATAAACAAGGCAATATATACGAACATCAGAAGAAAGGCCAAAATATCATCACTAAAACAGTACAATGTAAGATTTTTTGCTTATTTTCCCATGCATTATACAAACTTGACAGCAAAATAGATGCACAGGGTTATTTTAACAGGCTGCAAATTGTACATTAACAATAGATAACGGATTTTCACTATAACTCTCCCCTCACAATTGCAGTCTTGTCTCACTTTCTGCCTCTGCGAGTTCCTAAAGTCAGAATAGATTTGAAAAATCTAATACAAATCCAGGGAGATCCATGGAGTTGGATATAGCTTTCCAGAGAACATAATAGCTCAAGAAAAGTAGATTCAACGAGTAAACAAAATTACAAGAACAGTAGCAAAAGCAAAATTCAGGTAAAATCCCATAAATTCACTCATAAGTAATCGATATAGAGACATTAAAGAAATCAAATAAAAGAGGAATCTTAGTGCAATAAAAGTCCATGCATCTACTTGACGATGAAATTCATGGTGAAAAGCATGTATAGAAGCCAAAATGGAAAACAAATACCTAAAGTAGGAGAAATCGGAACCGAATGAGAAGCAGAGAGCCGAATTAATCAGGATCAGAGCGCGAGGGGTCAATCAATTAATTGAAAGCGAACAAACAAAAACCTAGATAGAACAAAAAGATTTCCCTTTCTTGGTATCTGTTTGGAAGGGAATCACTGTGTCCATTGGGCTAGGCCCCTTCGATTTAATGGGTCTCAACCTCTCAAAAAATTAAGCTGCAAATCCAGTAAATGGGATCTAGATCTCAGGTTGGGTCCAGAATTCTTATTCGATCCACTTACAGCTTTCAGTTGTAATGAAAATATATTCTATAAATAGAGAAATTTGATGTTCAATTTATTTGAACAAAGTAATCATACTTTGTCATTGGAATCACTGGATTAATAATATAATAATTAATTCTTTGTCATTGTATTGCCAATCTCGTTTAGTTTCTAACATATTCCTTTTCTTTTAAAAAAAATATAAAAATTAATTTAATGGGTAACATGAGTAAAGTATTGATAATCTCTTCAAAAGATAAAATATAATAAAAATTTACTTGTAAATGGAAAAGAAAAGTTAAGATTATATTTAAATTTAAAATCCATCAATCTACTTTAAAAAATTTATATAGCGCAAATTCCCATAGGCTAATCATGTAAGAAATTGAGAAAAAATATGGACTAAAACTACCATTTACACATTTGCATTTTCATTTCAAAGAAACGAGACTTTGTAGCACAAATATAAATATTTTTCATGACATAAAACAAAACAATTTGGATTAAATACAACGATACAAATGAATTTGAGTTGTAAAATTGGAATTTTTTTGCTAAATATAAAAAGTATATATAATTATTTTTATAAACAGGAAAGACAAAGAACATGAAAAGGGCGCTTGTGGGGGCGTTGGAATGGTGTCATATAGATTTGATCATTTGATCAACAATGTTATACCCTAAGCTGTGATTAAAATATACAGCTTGCAGACTAAACTAACCGTTACCAGCTTGAGGAAGAAAAAGGGGAAAGGGAATGAAAACGATTATATAGGCTATAGCCTAATGGAATGAATTAAGGGTTCTTCATCATGTCTCTCTTCTTCAGTTCTTCGTATGCCTCTTGATCTGATCCACTTATTGAATCCTCTCCATTGCTCGAGCTGCGCCTGTCAAACAGTCTCTTTCCCTCAATGTATCCTTGCTTCCTTGGACGGCCTCTGCGTCTCACAGCATTTCCTTCTTTCTCCTATGCATCTCTCTTTGCCGATCTTCATCTTTCTAGGCGGTGGAATTTCAAGGTTTTCAGCTTTAAATTGGGATCGGCCTTGTCTCTTTTCAATTGCCTACGAGGTGTTTGATGTTTTACCCAACTGAGAACTGAAAATGGCTTCTCTACTTCATAGGAAATCTGCTACTTTCTCTTCTCAACTGAATCACCATTTCCTCTCTAGAGTCTTCACTTCCTTCTCAAAGGTTTTCGCCAATACCGATAACGCAAATGCCTCAGCTTCAAAAACTTCGATTGATGAGATACAAAATCACCGTGTCAATTCTGTTAAAAGCGTTCGGTTTTTTCCATTGTTCAGGGATCAAACGCCCATTTCGGATCGTTATGATATTGAGCTTGTGGATAACGATACTTGGCAAGTTAAATCGGGTCTAATTCATGCCTTCAGTGGACGGGACGCAGAAACTGAAGAAACGCAACAAATTCCTAATGGAGCATGTCGTGAACTGGTTGATGATGAGGGTGATTCTGACTTTGATGAAATTGATAATATGAGAATTCGAGGCAATCTCTTTTATAAGATTGATAGGGATTCGAAAGAATATGAAGAGTACAGTTATGATTTTCACAGGAAGAAATCCTCAAAGAGGAATGTGAAGAACGATGATAATTGTAAACAGAGCCAAATCGAAAAACTTCCGCAGATAGCGAGGAATGAAAAGGTTTATTCTTTGGTTCCAAAAAAGATTGATGGTTGTGATAATGTTGGGAAGAAGAAGGTTAGAACACCGACCTTCAATCAGCTTACTGGCCCTTATCATGAGCCGTTCTGCTTGGACATTTTTATATCGAAAGCCTCAATTCGTGCATGCATAATTCACCGCGCAACGAGCAAAGTGGTGGCTGTTGCACATTCAATATCTAAAGACATAAAATTTGATCTGACCTCAACAAGGAATGCCGCAGCTTGTGCTACAGTTGGAGCTATTCTAGCACAGAGAGCATTGGAAGATGATATTCACAATGTGATTTATACACCGAGAAAAGGGGAGAGATTAGAGGGGAAGCTTCAGATTGTGCTTCAGTCTATCATTGACAATGGTATGAATGTGAATGTGAAGCTTAAGCAAAGGAAATTTAAGAAGATTGCTGATTTCCCATGAGATCTTGGAGCTTGTTTACAAGTTTTCGGCTTTGTATTGAGTTTTCATCGTCATATGAAGGCTCTTGTTTATGGCTATGTATTCATTTTCAGCTTTACATCCCTAATTCTTGAAGTGCCATAAAAGTAAGCCTATCTTCCAATTATTACTCAGGATGGGAATCAGAAGCCTTAGCCCTAGAATAGTGTGTGACTGTGGCATGTAAACTAGGAACTGGGGTTGGCTGCACTATTCTTGTTACGAAGTAGTAATTGTGAGTTGTGGAGATCATAGTAATGATTAGTATGGTGCATCAAGTCAAGTATTATTGATAGTTTTTGTTGAAGTTTATCGTGTCAAAAATGGTAGTTTGTACCTTAAAGTTATAGAACTGCATATTGCAGATTATCTTTTTTCTCTCCATATTTGAATATATGCTTCGTTTTTAAGGCAGCTAAAGCATCTATTACCTACAATTGCTGAAATGTTGTACAAAAATTTCGTCAGTGCAAAGTTTTTCTTTTTAGTCAACTACTTGTTAAATTGCCAAAACAAATTTGGTCTGATCATATCATCACTTTAATAATATGGACAAAAAAACCTCATCATTCTCAGAATTACACTGCACAAAACTAGCCCATCATAAATCATCAAACATCTCTCATGCTAAACGGTACATATGATACACTCCGCTGGTTCCAGCTAAGCCTCGTAGCATTTCATCTACCAAACAATCAACTTGTATGCTAAGAAGTACAAACAACAAGAACACGAAATCTGTGACAAGCAGAGCTTCAAATTGGAGAAGGCTCGACTTTCAGGAAAATGCTGCAGCAAATCTCGCAAATTAATTACAAAAATAAGGTGTTACGTCACATCATATATATGCAAGTGAGTTCCGATCCAGATCAGGTTGAGGGCGACCCCTTGTTGGTGTTGGAGGTCTTTGGATGTTAAGTTCCTGCACAGGATTCACGAACATACAAGATATAAATGTAGGTACTGCATTCTTCTACGCAAAGGGCTAAGAATGTTAAGGATGCTAAAAATAATACCTGCATCCAAGTATCGTCCATCACACGTTCTGGCGAAGTCTCTGGAGATTGAAGGGGTGGTGGCAAGGGGTGGATCAATTTTGGAACCACCACCAAGCCCCTGCCAACCACTAGTATTGCTCCGGCATTGTTTGCAGTCCCTAGTTAGATAGGCTGAATTAGTTGGATAGAAAAGAAGAAAGACAAAAAAAATGGAAACTTATATAGCATACCGCAGTAGTTAGTCGCTGAGAAAAGCGTTATCAACTGGCCTTGAGCAAATCTTTCAAAACCATCCATCACACATTCATGGGCCCTAATTATCAGCTGTAACTTGTTTTTCTTACAGAAGTCTGTGACGCGATCAGGCTGCAACAACAGCAAATGTGAAACCTTGATTCTTTGTCTGATTAACTCAGAATAGACACACTAAACATAAGAGCTAATATTAGCATTTAGCAAAAGGTGGTAAATATACCCCGAAAGTGACAAGACCAGGGCCTCTTGCATTGGGTCTCAAACCCTCTACGCTATCATTTTCAGTTGGATCAGACCTGTGAAGAACGAGGCGCAGAAATTATAATATAGAGGCGATGATGAAAGTGGTTAAAGAACAGACATCAAAGAAAAACATACCATAAAAGATCCATTAACACTATAGATCCAGCATCCATTGTAATGGGCCTTTCAATCTTTTCTATTTGCTCCACTGAATGAATAGATCTGCCTATTCCACCATGCATACAAATAATTTTCTTTTCAATAAGTGCAGCAAGCGGAAGATAGTTGAAAAGTTGATTGAAACGTGTCCATGCCCATATCCCGTCGCTCTCTCCCTGCAATCATTAAGGGTTAAACAATACTAAACTTTTCACAGCAAAATAAAGGCAAAAAAGGATGTAACATTTCTTTCCATACCATCCTCTCAATGCATTCAAGGCGAAATCCAAAGAGCGCATTTATGTCAGCAGCTTCATGATTTCCACGAATCAGGTGAACATTCTCAGGGTTCTCAATCTGTAAATATGAATAACAGCCACAGGGTAAAAAATATAAAAGGATGGAATAAATTGTTTAGTCCCACAAATTAAACAATTTTACCTTAAGAGCAAGAAGCAAAGTTATAGTCTCCAAACTGTGCTGTCCTCTATCAACATAGTCTCCAAGAAATAAATAGTCAATATACCTGCATCACAAAAATGATAAATTGACTGAACAACAGTTCAATAATGTGCAAAAGAAAGCTTTATCATAAGCAAGGTGTCAATCGCGAATTTAGAATAGAAGGAATTCCGAGTATATCAACCAATATTTTGGGTAAACACAATACCAAAAAATAACTAGAAATTGTATTTATCTATTGCCTTGAACTACATCAAACCAATGTATACTCAATGAACCAAAATTTGTATCATAATCAAATCACACAAAGCTTCAGCTTGAACAATGTTTTAACGTCAAACTGATGTTTAGCACGAGGTACTACTAAACTTCAAATTATATACGAATGTATGCTACAATTTATTCTGAAACATATGCCGTTGTTCTAAGATTCTAAAATAGAAGATTATTTGATAGGTGTATCTCAGATTAAAGATTTCAACATTTAGGACCTCCCACCTTTTATTCGTCAATAACCACAGATAGTCCACCTGTAAATGTAGTCTATCAACCTAAGCATTCTATACATAATAAAGCATGGTCACTTTCCACATCAGTGCATAAAATTTAAAGCTGAAATTAATCAATTTTATGCATTCTAAGAGCCGAGTTGTCATGCTTACGTAATGTCTCCAGCAGTGGAAGGAAATCCATATTCATCAAATAGACGCATCAAATCACCAAATTGTCCATGAAGATCACCAAAAACTTTAACCGGAGCTTTCAACTGAAGAACAGTGGGCTCATGCATGAAAATCTGCTCAGCAGCATAACAAAGCTCACCAACTTCATAAGAATCCAGGAAAAATCTCCGATTAGCCGGAGCTTTCCAGTTCCGAGGCCTAAGCAATGTAGAAATAATCTGCCAGATGAATAACAAAATGAGCTAGCTTTTTTTTAATACATTTAATACTGCTCGAATGATGCATTTGTCAGGAAAATAAATAAATGTGTTGCTCTTACAAAAATGCAATGTTCGTATAAAAAAGAACACTTCTATTTTCTTGCCTTCTTATGTAAGCCTTGAGGAGATTTTTGCCTAGTGAACTTTTTGGGTGGATATGGTGTGTCATTATTCACGGGAACCATTCGTCTGCTCTCATTTTCAAACTGATCGAGTGAAAGTTGCCGCACCATTCCACCAAGGTTCCCCACAGCCTCTTTAGCGACCACAACCTGTAACAGCACCAAAATACGGTTTGAACCCTGGATTGGCGATTGTAGTATCAACACATACCAAGCCGATAAAAGATTGACATACAGCTCTAGGATGCAGACGAACATCACCCTCAGTGTCACTGCTATCGGATGTAGCTTCTGCAGCTTGCGAGCTCTCATCAGATACTGATGTCCCTTCTGCTGAATTGGCTGATGCTGCCTGTGCTGCTTGCCAGACTGCATTAGCAACCTCTGCCTCTGCAGCAGAAGCCTCCCTAAGTTTCTCCATTGAATTATTGTCGGCACTGTTGCTGATGAAAAAGAAATTTAAGTATTCAAAACACGTTAAAGTATGCAAGACCAAGATAAAAGAAGATGGTAAGAACCTGCCACCATCAGATGAAGGGATTTCTGATTGACCATCTGAATATGCTTGAAAAGGATTTAAATTAGAATGATTCATTCTAGGACTTGTTATAGATGAGGCTCTCTCAGATGTTAATAAAGGAGAGTTTATGTCCGATTGAAATGGTGAATTTTCAGCGACCAGAAAATCATCCAGCAATATATCTGCAAGAAACATATTAACAGGTTATGCAATGTGGTTTCACTATTAACTACATAGTTGTAAGAATATAATAGTATAGTGATGTGAAAAATACAGTATCCATAAATGAAAAGCCTAATACTCAACAATCACCTCCTCTCAGACCACCATGAACATAGATGCGAACACCGACTGAAGCAGAAGCATGGCGGCACCTACGCATTTGCTCCAAAGAAGGATCATAATCTGCATGTCCCTTGCTGTTTTTTGATGAAGTTACTGGCCCATTTTTATCCAACCAAATTCCAGCAGCAGTGTCCAGCACTAAACAAATGGAAACAATACTCAGAGCAATCTATATTATCAACCGGCAGAAATCCCAAAACTTACCGGCAACAGCTGCTTCCCCTTCGACTGAACGTCCCCCCCTCAGAACACCTCTTGTGATGTGTCGTGCACCAACAAAAACCTGATAGTAAACCATGCCAAAGATCAGTTGTAAAAACTTATCCATGCAGTCATTATGGAGGCCATTTTTGCAAAAGAAAGAAAAGCCCAAGTATCATCAATCATAATGAGGCGTCTGGATGCTCTCAACAAAAAATTGAGCCCTTGAAATGTCAAGATTTGGAGCATAACTCTAAAATCTAGCTATATTTCATCACTTACCGCAGAATGCTGATACCTTGGTGATGGAGATACTCCTGGTGCAAGCGTCCACTCCCATTGACCATTTCTATGCATAAGAAGCCCGTAAGCATCTCCAAGTGCCTGCTTAAGTACATTAACAAATAATCAAATAGGCAGTAGCAAACAAGCTACCAAAAAATCTGGTGTAAAATATAAAAGAGAAGCATTAGATTAAAAGAAATTTACATTAAAGCATCGAGTCATTAACATGTCATTACTCTTTTATATTACTGCTAAAGCTTTGCTTCAGAACCATTACTCAAAACGAACACAGAATGATCTCAGAATTGAAAAGAAATGAGAAAAATTAAACATTA
>CAOJBI010293976.1:0-10206 GCA_948277035.1 Euphorbia corollata
TAAAATCAACAATACAGTAGTGATGGACAATAAAAATAAGTTGAGTTGAGAAGAAAAGAAGAAATTGATTTTGATTATGAAGAGTGATTGAACGTGAACGAAAGGGATGAAGCCAATGAACAGAGAGATGAAGCCAATGGATAGAAGAGATGAACGTTTTGTCATTTTATATTTGACAAAATTTGATTTTCCACATCTACCCCTGCTGACGTCATTACAAATTGACAGTGTTATGGCTTTTTCCTTTCTTTGCTAACTGAAGAATTTCTCGATCCCTGTTTCGTAAAAAAAAATACTTCAATCCCCTTTTTGTAAAAAGGTGAAACCACATGTCACTTTTTTGAAATTTGCCCTAAATAATATATATGGTTGCTTTAATTGTATACAAGTAATGTAATCGATATCAAACTATTACGAGACAAAAAAAAAACACACACACATACATATATATATAATTTTTATATTATATATATATAATCGAGGTTAACTATATCAAGTTTGTTAAAATTTATGGACTTAGAAACTAGAACTAGCCATAGGCCGAGCTGAGCCGGGTTCGGGCGGGGCCAAATCGGGCTCAGATAAAACTTTAGTTGGCCAAACCCGACCCAACCCATATAAAATATACGTTTCGGATCAAACTTTTTATAAATAGTTAAAACCAAACCCTGTCATCGAGCCTATAAACTTGTACAAATTTTAAGTTTTATAATTAAAAATAATTATATTTTATATTGTGTAAAAAATTTACAAATGTAAACAACTATATTTAACATAACATTTATATTTTTCAAGAAAAGTAAAGTAAAGTAAAATATAACGTATTGCATTTGAAGTATATATAATAAATTCATGATCATATATTTTTTATATATATTTATATGACTTCAAATGTAGAGGTGTGGGCCTTCAATATTAAAACTACTAAGCTCATCTTATATGTTGGACATGCCATAAAAAGTTTGGACAAGGTTTTTTCTCTATTTATTTATGTACCTAGATATCTGATTTTTTAAATTACTTGGACATATATACTAGAATCGGAATAGTAGAATACGATTTTAATCTAAATGCATACATTTATCTCGTACACCGTGAAGCTGAGCCTTTATAATAATTTCCTAGTCGGACATAGATGGAGTTGCATGTCAATGGCCCCTGCATAGGTCTACTTAAAAAAAGGACAGACAAGAAAATTCCAAGAGTATCAAGTCTTCATGGGCTAAATGTGCATTAGAGCCCATGAACAACACAGTCACATTATGATGGTAATATAGCGAATTAGAGAATTTGTTATTTCTAATTTATTTTAAATTCTTACCTCACTCGAGTTATAAAATATATTTAATTCATTCTTCAACCCACTACAATCGAAAAGGCGTAAAAGGCTTGAAAAATGACAGTGAATATGAATAATAAAACAAGTAAAAAGAATTTATGAATTTGAGGGATGAAGTTGATTGGATCATATATTATAGGACGGAAAAAAGAAAGAAATGAAAGAAAACAGAAACGACGGAGCATGAGTGTTGAAACGGCAGCAAGTGGGGTTGGATAAGAAGGATCGGAAAAAAAACAGAGGTTGAGGATTGGGTATGACAATCCTTCTATCCTTCCAAGCCTTTCGCTCTTGATAAGTGGGCCCCTCATGCTATCTGTTAGTTTCACCCCTACAATTATTTCATTCATCCTTGCCCACCAATTTAACAACAAATATCTCATCTCCTATTTCATTTTCTTTCTTCCTATTTTACTTCACATCTTTTTTTCAATAGTATTATATTAATCTTGCATTTGATTCTAATCATAATTATATTTCAACTGTAAAATATGAATAATTTTTTAAATATTAAGAAGTATATAAATGACATACATTTTGATCGTTCATACGATTCACCAGAAATTTACCCCTGATGGTCCGTTATTACCTCATAGGATTCTCATGATTTGATCTTGGTTTATGTTACCGTGAACCATGACGCAGGAGATTACAACTGAATTGAAAAAGTGACAGAATGTGATTAACCGCTCTGAATATGCGTGATTTCTGAGCCACAAAAAATAGTTCCCTCTCAATAATAAGAGCTCACTCTATCTATCCAAAGCACATTTCCGCTAGTCTCCTTCCTTCTCTCACCGATCACTGCAATGGAGTCGAGAGTGCTGTCTCGCGCCACCTCTACCGCCATCCTTTCCCTGCCTCAACTGCGGAAGCCGTCGCGATATGGGAATGCTTCAAGCCTTGTCTCAATGAAACCGATCGGAGCTGTTGGTGAAGGCGGGAACCTTATTTGGGGAAGACAACTCCGTCCGTCGCTGCTCCTCGAGAGCTCTCCGGCTGCTAAGCGGGAAATTCTACGGCCTATCATGGCCGCTGCTTCATCTCCTGCTGCAGGAGGCGATTCATCCGGGTGAGGTCAGTTTCCTCCGTTCTAACTAGTCCAACTTGTTCTGTCTCGGATTCTGACTTTTTTTTACTCGTTGTTTGGCAGGGATGCAAAGGTCGCACCGGCCGGATTTTTCGCTAAATATCCAGCACTTGTCACCGGCTTTTTCTTCTTCATGTGGTAGGCTATCCGATCAATATAGTCAAACCTCGGCTGGTAATTCCTTTTTAGTTATTAGGTAATACAATTTTAAATTATTTTTCTCAGGTACTTTTTGAATGTGATATTCAATATTCTGAACAAGAAGATCTACAATTACTTTCCTTATCCATAGTAAGTGTATATACGAGTTGAAATTCAGATATTCTAACCTAGTTCATTAATACTTAATTTGACGACATTCTGTTGGTTTATTGAAGCTTCGTATCAGTGATTCATCTTGCTGTAGGAGTTGTTTACTGTTTGATCAGCTGGGCCGTTGGTCTTCCAAAGCGCGCTGTGAGTAAAAATTTCTGTTAGCCTATTTGAACTTACGTTTATCAATTGAATCTTAATCAGATCCGTGCCATGGTTGAAGTAATTTCGGTTATTTGTTACCTTTACGTTGAAACTCTCTGAACAAATCTCATTGCTAATGGTGGTTGATTAACTGTTGCTTTTTTTGTTTGGCAGCCTATTGACAAGAAGCTCCTGGGCGTTCTTATTCCAGTTGCTGTGTGTCACGCATTAGGCCATGTGACTAGTAATGTCTCGTTTGCAGCAGTTGCTGTATCATTCACTCACACCATCAAAGGTGATACAAAATGGCCACTTCATTTTGTAGATTTTTAGCTTTAAATGGTTGCATGTTGTAGTCATTATCGTTTACCAGTACCTCTTTAAGCATGGCGGTGATTTTTTTTTTGTTTGATTCCAGCACTTGAGCCCTTCTTCAATGCTGCTGCTTCTCAGTTTATCCTGGGACAGTCAATTCCACTCCCTTTATGGCTTTCACTTGCTCCTGTGGTTATTGGTAAGTTATTCATCCAAGCCCGCTAGATCGCATAGATACAAGTGTGTTTACAATATGTTGAAGTTCTCTTCGGTTCGATGTATTTTTATCTTGTGAAAATTTTATAGCCTTTATGCATCAGATATAAAGGTCTAGCTATTAACAGCCAATAAAGCACTTCACATTTTGCGTGACATTGAGTTGTGAACCAAATGCAGGTGTGTCCATGGCATCACTGACTGAACTATCTTTCAATTGGTTGGGCTTTATTAGTGCTATGATTTCCAACATCTCCTTCACTTACAGGAGTATCTACTCAAAGAAAGCTATGGTGATCTTCTGTAACATTCACTTTTTACTTTCCTTACTCCCTGCCAATGACTGAATAATTTGTTTTAAGTTATATTGCTATGGTTCTCCTCTTTCTGCAGACTGATATGGACAGCACTAATGTGTATGCTTACATTTCCATCATTGCTCTCTTTGTCTGTCTTCCACCAGCCATTATCGTGAGTAACAGAGACCATCATATCACTTTGTATTTCATATTTTGCATCAGATCAAATATCAGACTTGCAAATCTCCTATTTACAGGTTGAGGGTCCTCAATTGTTGAAGCACGGCTTTAGTGATGCAATTGCTAAAGTGGGTATGACCAAATTCATTTCAGACCTCTTTTGGGTGGGGATGTTTTATCATCTTTACAACCAGGTAACCGACCACCTTCTACATACACACCCTTTCTTAAACAAGTCATTATGTTTTCATTCAGAATTACCAATGCAAGTTTTCTATATTGAATACTCAGCTGGCTACCAACACTTTGGAGAGGGTTGCGCCTCTTACACACGCAGTTGGCAATGTGCTGAAACGTGTGTTTGTGATTGGTTTCTCGATCGTTGTCTTTGGTAATTATATCTGACCTGTTTTTATTACACTCGGTGAACAAAATTGAAATAGATGAACTAAATCTTATTTGCTTCCTTCTTTACAGGCAACAAGATATCCACACAAACGGGCATTGGAACAGCAATTGCTATTGCTGGAGTGGCAATCTACTCTTTGCTCAAGGCAAAGATAGAAGAAGAGAAACGAGTGAGTGTATTACTTTTAGATTCACATCCCAATTTCCTATAAACCATGCAGCTTATGTTATTGTCCAGGCTTATTGAAAATTGGTTTGCTTGCAGCAAGGGAAAGCAGCATGAGAAGAAGCATAGGAGTTGAAGAAACCTTGCGTGTAAAGTAATATTGTCTTGTTCCTAAGAAAAGAATGGCAAAACTATTATCTTATTGTGTACTGTTAAGTTATTTATTTGTTTTTGAACCGATTTCCTTTCATTCATGTTTACCCAAAATAATGTACATTGCCTTGCTCTGTTTTCCAGAACAGGTTTATATATTAGAAGCTCTTGAGTGAGTTTGTCGGAATGATAATTTGAATATTTATTTGCCAAAAATTGACAGACTCTGAAATGACTTTGCTTCGCATTTCATCTGAATTCTCACACCAAATTCAACCATCATAGCAATAAACAATGGCCCTTTTGAGAGTGAGACTAGTTTCTCTCCTAATATTTAGAGTGCGACATATCCAGTGGAGCACTCTAATACGACAATCACACATTTTTTCCAAAAATCTTATTGCATCTTGCTTTGTTATTTGAAATCCTCCCCATATGCTAGATAGGTCCATCTTGTTTTGTTATTTAGAAGCTATTAATTCGACTATGAGATGCAGATAATTATTCCCTACTTCGTAATTTAATAGATAGGTTGAGAAAGTGGGAAAAAATGGACGATGCTCACGGCATCATTGGTTGGAAAGGCAGTTCATTACCAAACAAAACAGGCTTCAAGTTGCACGAAAAAGGCAATTCCCTATAGAATGGGGCAAAAGTTTAGCATATGCCCATCTTCATCAATCCACTTTCACGAAGAAAAAAGGTTACATGTACGTTGTAATAATTCTGCATTTTTACGGTTCGTTATATATATTACTGTTACTTATTGTTGATACTTTTGTTATTTTAAAACAGTGAAAAATGTTGATAACGAAATGCCTAGAATTCTATTCAATTTTAAAAGGTTTTAAAGTCTAAAAAGTCTTGAAAAAAGAGTGACTGTGGTATTTATTTGGTTTTTAGTATTTTTGCCTTTTTATTTTAATTATTTTCATCAATTTATATATTTTCAATATTAAATTAACAGCTTAAAGTTCAGCTTGATAATGTATTTTTGACCCTAGATATTTTATCCGTTGTCTAATTTTTTTTCATGTTAAGGTAACTCATACGTTTAATAAGTTAGTAATTTCTGATTTTCTATATTCTATTTGGATACTATATCATTTGCATCAAATATCAATAATTAAACTTGTGCATCTCATAAGCAATATTGTAAGAAATGTATTGGTATCACATAAAGTAATGATTTTAAAACATTATAATATGATATGAACTGAGATAGAAGTACACACAACTTAGAGCTGTTTGGTCTTAATCTTTTCTTCTTGGTAATGACAGTGACTTAATCTTTTCTTCTTGGTAATGACAGTGACTTTGTTTTCCACGTGGCCTATATAGCGTGACTTTATTATTTGACATTGTTTTAATGAGTGTTTTTTCACGTTATATTATATGATTTTTTCTACATTTAATCATTTTTTTCATGTGATAAATGTTTTAATCTAATTGTTCGAAACATGAGATTGTGATTGTAAAGATCATTGTTTCGAGTTTATATTCATGTGAAATTTTCCTTTTCATTATTATAAACCCAACGAAATAGTTATCTTTTAAAAAAATCATTTTTTTCCATAATTTATTCATTTATTTTTAATCTATTAATTTTTTATATGCTTCCTTACAAATAAATTCTGTTGTGTTTTGAAAGAGAACACTACAATATTATTTTTGCATTTCATAAGGTTGGCAATATTATTTTTGTATATTAGAAAAACTGATGTGATAGAGTTTTTATATGTGCATAATTTCACCTTCCTATCGGATAAATTTCCACATCATCACCGTAGAGTGCCCTTTTACCACATAAAAATTACCTGAAATAGAGCTAGAAAATTAAAGGGCATTAAAGAATTAATAGAGAGTTCAAGGGCTCAATGTAAAAAAATCAACCTCGTTTCCTATAAATTAAACTCAAATGAGTTCAATGAAACAAAATTGTAGTATAAATAAACGCTTATTCCTCATTTCAGTGATTTTAAAGCTTTGTTGTGGTTGAAAAATCTCATGTTGTCTTGGAATTTGATTGTTATGAAGCCCTTAAATCACATGATCTACGTCTTTCTTATTTTTATTCAAGTATTTAAGATTGTAAAATGATCGCGTCAACTTTTATTTCTTATTTGTTCAATTGTGTAAATAGGACTAATAACTCTATAACGCATATTGAGTCTTTAGAGGGGGAATGGTTGTCCTCCTAATTGTATTGCCTCTTTCCTCAACTAATATTACAGTCTCCTTCTTTTGAAAGAAAGTTGCGGATGAAGAATGGACTTTGAGGGTGTTTCTCAAAACTTATTTTTTTTTTAACTTATTCTTATAAGTGTTTTTTAACTTTTAATGGATTTACAAATAAGTAGTTAAGTGTTTCTCAAAGCTGAATTTTAAGTAACTTAAAGATGTGAAGTGTTTCTGAAAATTGTTTTATAAGTCACTTATAAGTTGTAGATTCATTTAAAAAGACTAAAAAGGAGTTGTGTTTTGTGGGTTTTTAATATTATATGGGGATAAAAGTGTAATTATATTGGTAAAAAAGGAGAAGTTAGGATTTCCAACTTCTGAATTTTAACTTATAAGATGAATTTTAAGTTGGGGAAAAGTTTTCAGAAACACTTAACAAACCAACTTTTAAGTTAAAATCATCTTATAAGGAGTTTTGACCAACTTATAATTTTAGAGAAACACCCTCTTAGTCTTGTTTTATATTTATACCTGTTTATGAATTCGTTGTATTCATTTCATTGGTCAGTTAAATGAAACGGAAATCCTCATTAAATTATAAATTGAATCGAACAAATATCTGTAATAAAAGGAATTAAAATTTCTAGGAGTGCTTTTGAAAGTGTAAATTTTTATTCAGATTTTGAAAAACTAGCACTGATTTCAAAAATTTGATTTTTTTAATCGGACGTTTAAATATTTTTTTCACTTTAATTTTATCTTTAAAATGATTTATTTTAAATTTTTTTGAAAAAGAAATAATATATCGTTATCTTATACATGATATAATTGTTGTACAACATATTTTTTTATTATCTTTTCATGAAGGTGTTATACATACTACAAAAGTTGTATAACGTATTTATATAGTCTTTTATTCTCTTTTATCTTATTAAAATACTGAATTTTTTTATAAAAATTATGATATGATTATCATAAACATGTTTTATGTATGGTATAATAGTAGTATAAGACAGGTTTATGATTTTAGTGTCATGAGTTTTATAGGATATTCAATACTTTAGTAAACATAAAGGAGAAAAAAATTATGTAAATACGAACTCTTATACCATGTATAACGCAAAATAATAAAAAACAGTATTATATAATAATTATATAAGATAGCGATTCATTTTTTTTTTTTTGAAAAATTCGAAGTGCATGCATTTGAAAGATAAAATTAAGACGAACAAAATATTTCGAAACGTCAATTCGAAAAGGTTAACGTTTTGTGAGATATGTACGTTTGAAGTTACAAAATTCAAATTAAATAAGAAAAAGAAGGTAGTTATAAGGGGTTTGAAAAGTCAACATGAAAAATAAATAAAAGTAGTAATATAATCTAATGAAAATGAAAAGTTAATAATAATTCCACTTAATTATAAAAGCAAAAAAAAATTAATTTTTTTGGTATTTAGCTTAATTACCCTATTTTATACTTATACCATTAAGGTTTTGGAGAAAAAAACTTTCTCATATTCATACCCATCAAGGTTCTTGAAAATTTTTCATATTCATTGAGGGATTCTCTATTATCCATAGGGTTTTTTTTCCATTACCTATTAAAAGAAAAAAATAATATCTTTTACTTTAAAAAGTGTCAAATTATAAAGGTAATATTTTTTATATAAAATTAAATTAAATAATTATTTTAAGTTTATAATTGCAAAATTTATTAAACAAAAGTTTTCAAATAAAAGAAAAAAAACAAATATGAAATATACGTGAATATGAGAAAATCAAATATCAATTTATAAATTATATAATTTACGGATGAATGTTAAACTATTAAGAAAAATGTTACTTCAACTTCATATTCACTTTCGTAAACTTACTAACAACATCACATATCCATTATAGGTATAAAATATTTTCATATTACATGGGATTATTCGAAGATATTAAATGAGAAATTATCAGGATCAGGTCGGAAATATTTCGAACGTAGATATACAATCTCATCTCTATATCAATTAAGGTTTAAAAGATAAAATTCCTCGTATTCATATCCATCCATCCATATACACAGAAATTCTTATTATCTGTCCCATTGACAATCCTAGTTCATATCTGAATATAAAAGTTATAAAAGCTAAAAGAAAAGGTAGGTACCCAATTTTTTTTTCAAATTTCAATTTTGATAAGCTTTGTAAATTTTAGTCAATTGGGATGTAACATGAATGTGAACCCAACTTACGACTAAACTCAACCTCTTCATGAATAAATGACTGAGATTCACTCCCCAATTCCTAATTTCCAGGGCGTTCTTGTTTCTTCGCTGTTCTCTCTTCATTTGCGCCATTTGCTATAATTCGCGCTTCTCTCAATTCATTGTTAGATTTCTCTTGGAACGAAATAACTGGTTCGACATTGCAAGTTTTTGTCAAACTCAGTTGCTGGTTTAGCTTGCGCTTCTCTCTTCTCTTTGGTAGTTTGGTTCATCGCCTTTGGTATTTTCTGCATCGTCGTTATTTGTAAGTCATAGATTATGAGTTTAGATGATCTGTAAGTATGAAATTCTTAATTGCTTCTTCTTTTACCTAGATTTCCCTAATTTCCAACTTTTTTGCCTGGATTTTTTTCTTGTTCTTCATGACTCCTCCATGTTCTGAATTGTTTGTTTGAATAAAAGTTCATGATAATCTGTTCAGTGTTTGAAGTTTGTATTGGTCCTCTCTGTTTCAAGGTGAATATAGTCGCTGTAAAACTGTAATTGATGGAGTGACTGCCTTTTGGAAGCAAACCTTACACAAATACCTTAAATGTGCACCTTTTGCTTTAGTCTACCTGAACACGGCATTTTTTAGAGAAGAATGACATGAAATTTCTTGCAAAAGATTCGTTATTTAGTCCTTACATTTAGTAACTTATCTTGAAATCATTTTTGTACGTTGAAGCATGTGAATTACTAAACATAAAACTACGAATGGTTTGTTTGATTATGGATGCTTGAGATTTTTCTTTCAATATTGAAATTATTCTCTTTTATTGCTTTCCAGATTGCTGTATATCTTCTAATATTATTGTTTATACTTTGTGGTTATAGTTTAAATCAATAAACATGACATGGAGTTTTGTATAATCTAAAATTATATTATATCCAGAATTTCGTGCAAACAGGTTTCAGGAATGAGTTATCAGTTTAACATACCTTTGTCGCATCCCTTGCCTGTTTGAAAAAATGCTTATATTGTTCTTCTTGTAGTCATGGTTGGTATTGGTAATGATTTTGTGCTTAAAGGGGCTTAGCAGGTAATAAGCAATGAAGCAATCAAAAGATCCCTTTGAAGCAGCATTTGAGGAGCAAGAGGAATCACCACCTGATTCTCCTATTGGACCCGATGACTTGGATGCTCAAACTCAG
>CAOJBI010294021.1:0-12648 GCA_948277035.1 Euphorbia corollata
GTTTCTATTTAAAATAAAGAAATTATAAAATGGAAAAAAATAACAATAAGGAATAAAAGGTGGTAGACGTTAAAATGACAAATAAAGAGAAATTGCATATATTGTTTGCTTAGCTGATGGCTCATTGTTGATTGTTTATCAACTTTTTTTTTGTCTTCGAAATTATAAAAAGAATCTGCCACAATTGATTATAACTTACGTTTGATATTGAAAAAAGGGAAAACAATTGTTCGGTTTCATATGAAACATAAAATATTATATATTATGTAACCATTCATTTAAATTGAATTTAGAAAATCTTCCAATTTTTCGGGATGATTTCCAATTCTCACGTAATAGCCTAATTTCAATTTGGTAGATTTGAATTCATTTTATTTCCTTTTGTTTCCAAACAATTCTTCAAATAAATTAAATTGACTAAATTTCATAAATAAAACTTGGTTTTAAAATATGAAAATGTTTTTTAAATATAAGGAACAACGTAAAGGATATAAAACCTCAACAATGAAAAAGTGAAAGGGTGAGGTGTAATTTTCTTGTACAGTGGGCATAAATGTGGTTCGAAGAAATTATTTCTTGCCACGTTAACATTATATTGATGATGTAACCAGAAAACTTTTTCTTGCTAACATTCAAAACTTTGGACCATATTGAAAAAAATTTCTAAAAAAGATTACTAGTTTATTGCTGAGTTAAACATGATTTTGTAATTTAAAGACCCTGTTCAAATAGTGGCCGGATTTTGTTAAATTCTGGTAGTTTTTACAATGACAGATTATTTCGGTTTTGAATTTATACAAAGTAACCATTTACTTTTTACATGATCAAGTTTATTAATAAAAAGAATTCAAACCACAATATATATAAAATACAAATGTTTATTTTTGAATTTTTTTTCGTCTAGTTTAGCTATGAATTACTTTCGTTTTTTTTTTTTTGGTTTCAGGATTTGTTTCAGTATGATAAAATGGTGAAAAGTGAAACTAAAGTCAAAGTTGTTACGGACGGTTTGAACGGTATTGTTCATTTTGATATCGTTTACGGTCAATCTCACGGATTTAAAATGCGTCATACAAGTTAAGGCCTTCAGTACCCTATATATGTACAAGCTCAAGGATCATTTGAGAACGATGCGGGATATTCATTCCTAACATACCCTTTCATCACGATTGTGTTGATAATGTGTTATAAACAGCTTAAACGATATTGTCCGATTTAGCACCGTTTACAACCTTACGGCTTTAAAACGCGTCATTCAAGTTAAAGACTTCATGACCCTGTATATATACATGTTCAGTGGATCTTTAGAAAGGGATTTGAGATATTCATTCCTAACAACTCTCATCGCGATCGTGCTGATAACGTGTTATAAACCTTTTTGACGCCGTTAACAACCAACCTCACGGATTTAAAACGCATCATACAAATTAAGGTTTTCAAGATCCAATTTATATACAAAATCAGTGAATAGTCTAAAAATTATGTGCGATATTCACTCCTAATGAAAATAACTTTAAAAACACTTATTTTCTGTAAGATTTTATTATTCGGTTTTTGTTACCCTTGGATTAATTGTGTTTCACAGGTAAAGAGAACCCAAAAAGAAAAAAGAAGAGTTACAAAAAAAAAAAAAACAGAATATAAATGAGGCCGCGCAGATTCCTCAGCGTAGAAGAAGAACTAGAAGAGCAGAAGAAGCGAAATTTAAAGAAGAGGAGGAGAAAGGCTCTAACGCCGTCGTTTTGGTCCATTCTCATGGCTGGCCAATCTAGGAAATGGATGATTCTAGTTGCAACCATTTGGATTCAAGCCTTTACGGGCACGAATTTCGATTTCTCAGCCTATTCCTCCGATTTGAAATCGATTCTCGGAATTTCTCAAGTCCAATTGAATTACTTAGCTGTTGCCTCCGATCTCGGCAAGGTATTTGGCTGGTCTTCTGGATTGGCTTTGATGTATTTTCCTCTGTCGATTGTTCTTTTCATGGCGGCGTTTATGGGCTTCTTCGGTTACGGTCTTCAATGGCTTCTCCTGCGCAATTTCATCTCTTTGCCTTACATTGCGGTACGCAATTCTCTCCTGATTTTTTTTCTTCTCATTATTCGATTTTATCTCTGTTTCTCGCCATCCAAACAGTACTTAAAACCCTACAATTTCGTTATTATGGTTTTGTGGAGGGAAACAACCAAAAAATTTGGTTGCCATGTAAACACCAATTCAATCAATTCTATGTTAAATAGAGTAATTGCACG
Organism: Euphorbia corollata; assembly: GCA_948277035.1. Classification (NCBI taxonomy): domain Eukaryota; kingdom Viridiplantae; phylum Streptophyta; class Magnoliopsida; order Malpighiales; family Euphorbiaceae; genus Euphorbia; species Euphorbia corollata. Next base: position 2,253 of record CAOJBI010294021.1, read on the forward strand.
TTATGAACCATGCATCAATTTGTTTTTTATATTCCAAAGATCGCTTTGAACATAAAAAGAAATCATGTGAGAACCATTAACTGTAATATGTTGGCTTGGGTTAGCTGAGGTGGATACAATACCTCAGCCCGTTAATTTAAAACCAAAAAAATAAAGCCTAGAACTTTCTGGTTTCTGCTTTTGTTGGCTCCTCAATATCTCATTTGAAGTTTAATTTGTTTTCTGTATGATTTAGAATATAGACTTAAAAACCGAGAGCAACCACAACTCGCCTTCAAAAGAAGTAATTTATTTTAATTCCTCTGAGAACTCTCGTTAATAATAATGTTATAAATTTTCATTAATATAATTCCACCTTTTAATTTAGTAAATGCTCCCCTAACTAATTTTTTTAATTAAATATAAAAGAGTAGTTTATTTGGTTACTTCGGGTTAGCCATTACAAAATTTTTTGGTTAAAATTTATGCCACACATTCAAAAAAATAAAAATAGACTTCATAAAAAAAGGAATAAAAATAGATAAAATAATAATTGTTTTGTAACAAAATGAAGTACCTATAGAAAAACATATGAAAAAATATAAGTATAACAATAAGACGAACTGATTTGGAAAAAAATAAATATTTTAATTTATTTAATGCTCATTCTAACATTACAATTTTACCCCCTACCATATTTAAGAGAACCCAAATATCATTCTCTTAAAAAATTCTTCAACGGCTGTCCTGCTTTGATAGTAATGTTTGTCAAATTTGTACGAAAAGAAAATGAAATTTGATTTGAACTTGTTGGACAAAAGAACGAACAAGTTTGAAAATTTTGTCAAAAATAGACAAAAGTATAAAAATATTCACAGGAAAGTGTTTCTCCGATGTCGTTCTCTTTCTTCTATCAATCAAAACAATAAATATTTCAATTGCTTCAAAATTCTAGAATTTAAAATTTGATAGTTGCAGTAACGTGAATGTAAAAAAAAAAGCTATACTCTTACATATACTTGTTTTCCAGCTGCTGAGTTTGAATACAATTTTTTTACCTAGTGTCCAGTAACCCCGAATATGTAGATTTTTTTTATACATGACATATTCCAACCCTAAATATATTTTTTAGTTTTACTTGATGATTAATATTAATTATTTCTCAAAAGTTATAACGAACATATTCTTGCCAAATTTATTAACATGACGAATGCTATAGTGTTACATTGACCATTATTCATATTATATAAATTTATGTTATTTTAATTTATTCAAGAAGTATGAGCTTGTGAGTTTAAACATTATTATTAACAAAATTAATAAAAATGTCTCGTGTTAAAATAATCAGCTTCAGAAAACAGGCTAATTCGGGTTAGGAGCCCGTGTTTTAAACCTGGCCGGAATCAAACTATTTTTTGTGCGGGCTGTCTTGACTGGGATAAGTTTTTCTTCAATTGGTCCGGCCTGTTTCTGTACATTTTGTTTTCAGAAAGTGTAAATTCTTACTTAATTTGCCATTTACAATTTTACCCCTTACCATATTTACCCCTTAAAGTTTATCTGTTATGTAAAAATTGAAAATACCCTCTTTTATAAACTTCCAGTTTTTCCTTATAAAAAATATGATACATTTATTCGATGACATATTATGGGATTATAACTTTAACTCAATTAAAGTATTTGTCAATTTGAGAATATATCCTATTGTTAAAATTAACCATATATAGAGTAATTTCTTAGAACAGCAATGTATTTTAAAGCAACCTTTGTTGAACATTAAAACACATAAAATAATAATGATTGCAGGTGTTTATGCTTTGTTTACTAGCTGGATGTAGCATATGTTGGTTCAACACTGTATGCTTTGTTCTTTGCATCCGAAATTTCCCAGCCAGTAGAGCTTTAGCTCTATCCCTTACAGTAAGCTTCAATGGTGTTAGTGCAGCCTTGTACACTCTTGCAGGCAATGCTATTGGTTCCCCATCAAACGACATCTACCTTCTACTAAACGCAATAATTCCCCTCCTAACTTCCATTGCAGCTCTCCTCCCGATCCTTCGCCAACCCTCTTTAGATCCTCTATCTCCTGATGGTGTCCGCCGCGACTCCCTCATTTTTCTCATTCTTAACTTCTTAGCCATTCTTACTGGATTGTACCTCCTCCTTTTCGGGTCGCACCCTTCTGATTCAACCCGAGCTAATTCTCTACTATTTGGTGGAGCAATTTTCCTTCTTGTTTTCCCTTTGTGTATTCCTGGTATAGTCTATGCTAGAGACTGGTTTCAAAAGAACATTCATTCGAGTTTTCGCATAGAAGGCTCTGGCTTTATTCTTGTTGATGATGATGAACTTGAGATTCATAAAGAGCTGATTACTAGAGAGATGAGTAGCGAACATGGAGGAGATGGAATCATTCGAATTATGAGACAGAAAAGTAGTGACGAAAAAGATGGTTGCTGCGAAACAATGGTGGGGAACGATTGGATAGCTATGCTTGGACAAGAGCATTCTGCTGGTTTGCTGGTGAGGAGATTGGATTTTTGGTTATACTACATTGCATACATATGTGGAGGTACAATTGGGCTTGTTTACAGCAATAATCTAGGCCAAATTGCACAATCATTAGGACAAACCAACAATACTACTACTCTTCTCACTCTCTATTCTTCCTTCTCTTTCTTCGGCCGCCTTCTTTCTGCTGCACCAGATTACATGCGAGTGTAAGTATGCCATACAACAACATAAAAAAGTTGCAAAAGCTGGAAATGACAAACTTTTTGTTTTACAGGAAGGTGTACTTTGCAAGAACAGCATGGCTAACAATAGCACTAATACCGACACCAATAGCATTTTTCGTGTTAGCTTCGTCAGGTTCTGAGATGGCATTGAAGATAGGGACAGCCTTAGTTGGATTGAGCTCTGGGTTCATATTTGCAGCAGCAGTATCAGTAACATCAGAGCTGTTTGGACCGAATAGTGTAGGAGTTAACCACAACATATTAATCACAAACATCCCAATTGGGTCACTTGTGTATGGATTCGTAGCGGCTTTTGTGTATGATAGGAATGCAGCAGGAGGAGGAGGACAAGGCTTAAGATTCATTACTACTGACTCAGCAATTTGTATGGGGAGGCAATGTTATTTCTTGACTTTTATATGGTGGGGTTGCTTGTCTGTTGTGGGGCTTGTTTCTAGCTTGTTTTTGTTTTTAAGGACTAGACATGCTTATCATCTTTTTGAGCATAAACGGACTTCTTCTCTTTTTGTGGACTAGGGGATTTTGTCCTACTTACTTCTTTAACTGCCTATGACTTTGAAGACCATTTTTGTGCACTGCAGTGGCCAATCAGCTACTGAAATTGAGAATTTTTATCCAATGTAATTCTTTGGCCCATGTTTTTTATTTGTAAATGAATGGGGCCTTGTAGAGTTGTATTAGGTCACAAAATCAGCTAGTGACGTGTTTCAAGGTAAGCTGCCTACAAATCATTCCTCGGGATTGTGCGAATGTGGTATAATTTATGCATCGAGCTACACTTGCTTATTATATTCATAATGTCAACTGTTAAGTTTTTTTGGAGTTTTAACCAGAAATTAGATTAATAATAAACTTAATTCAGAAATTAATTATATAATCCAGTAATCTTTGTATGTACAAATTTCGGCCCACTAATAAAAGTCTGCTTTTGTGGCCTTTCCCGACCTTACTACTGTATGACGTGTTGGATTAGGTTGTGATCTGTTTCTGGTGAGGCCCATTACTTGAGGCAATGTGTTATATTATATGAGCCTGAGGTGATTGGCTCCTTTCCTCCAGATCAGTTTGGTTTAACTAAACTAGGTGTAACGCTCTTTTGTTATTGCTAATATTTTTCGTGATTATTGGTAACTTTTATCTCCTAACAGCATTTGGAACTTCTCAGGTACCCACGTAGTTCGATGTTATGTATTATGTTATTATCAATTAAAAGTCTTGTCTAAAAAAAACATTATGATGGAGATAAGTGTACTTCATACATGTAACTGGACAATGAAAGTTCACAGATGAAAAAATATCTCAGTTGTAAAATTGTTGAGAAAACATTGCACTATTTTAACTAATTGATAGATTGGAAATTAGTACGCAAGATGTCACTCAACAATACCTGATTAATATTATCAAATTCGTGTGCTAAGCTTGAAGATTTATATAACTGTAAGTGGGTTAACTTTTTGTGTGTATATTGAAGAATGGAAGTATATTGAATTTTAACTAATAATGTTTTTGTTTTTTTTTTGTTAACAATTCGTTGTTGTATTTAAACTTATTATTCAACTACTCATCCCACGTATCACATGTTTTTAAAATCTCTCTTTTTATATTCAACGGTATTGCACATAGAATATTGTGAATGGGTTCCATTCAGAACATTTTTTAAAGTGAACTCTGCAGAGCATTTTTTTTAAAATAAGTATTGAAGTTTTCACAGTAATTAATATTACGTTTTTACTCATTTTCGGAAACTCAACACAAATGCACTTTACATATTCACACAACATAACACAAGGAGGAGTGATTGCACTCTTAAACTTGTGTTATAAACTTTTTACTTCCCTGTAACTATGTTTTATCACTAATTATGCCAACATATAATATATAAAAAAAATTAGGGTCGGACGGATCTCTTATATTTGTATCTAAAACCAATATACACATAAAATCTATTTCATTTAATACATTATAATTAACGATGACAAAATAATTACACTATTTAAAATAATTGATTAACCATTGAAATGTCACCTCCATTTTTTTACTATTATACATATATACGATAAAATTTAGTGACAAAACAACCAATGACATACAGTATTATAATAAGATTTCATTCTAGATAGGTAAAATGCATACATAACTCGTTCAAATTGTCACAAACAATCATATGTCACCTCAAAGTTTCAAATGTTATACTTTACATTTTAAAATTTTCAAAACTGATAAAGTTTGCTCCCCTTTAACTTCACATGTCAACTTTTAATTGGTTTAAGATTCTTTCTCTTCAATCAAAAACTGACATGTGACGTTGATCAATTTTAAATGATAAAATATAATATTGAAAGTTTAAAATAACATTAAATTTGAGATCAGATTATCCATTCTTTGAACGTCGTAAAGTACAACATTTCTGCAGTTACACACGTAAGAGAGGGGTCACGGGAAGGGTTAATTTAGTCAATAAAGAAAATATGATTGAATCAGCGTCGGTCGGTACGTGCCGCAAGTCTAACTGGCACGTGTGAAGTGCCTTATCTGAAGTTCCATTTATTAAATTCCGGGGGCATCAAATTCAATTCCTCTCGGTCACTCACTTTCTCACTCCCACTATTTCTCTCTCTGAAAAAATCATTGCTCCAAAGCGAATACCAATATAGAAGTGGTTTTTTGGTTTTTTCTTTACATTTTGTTCCTTCTGTTTGGTATACTTTACAGCTCATTCATTCATTCATTCATTCTCTTCATCTTCTCATCCACAGATCGAATCTAAGGTTTGTTATCCTACATGTTTTCTTGCTCTTCATTCTCTTAATTTTCCAGTTTTTCTTGTACTATTTTCTTTTATAATGAGACATGTTAATTTTTGTGTATTTTTTATAAAATTTTATTGTAAATATACAGGAGGGGAATTTGTCGGCGAAGGTGAAGAACTGAAAATCATTGGACCATAGTTTAGGGTTTAAGCGGTCTCCGAACTTTATTTTGCTTGTTTTGTGTGCTTTAACTGTCAATTGTGTCCACTTACTGAGTGTTTACTCTTATTCTCTCCCCGGAAAATTTTATGTCCAGTGAAATTTCCAATAATGAACGAATTTATAGGGACGTTATTTTCTACAATTATTTTTAATTTAGACCGGTGAAAGTTGTGATAGATAGATTTTGGTCGATTTCATGTGAACCAACCATCTATACACTTAAGTTTTCATTATTATCTCAACTGGAAATGCTATGCATTTGAGAATTTCACTTGTATTTTGTATGATTCACGCTCGGTTGGCTTTTCATGTCAGGAAAACGTTGATATGGAATTTAGCAAAATGACTGTAAACATGTTTTGATGGAAGTTTAGATAGAAATCTCTGCATGCTATATCCAGCTAGATATATTGTTCTGGTAAATGTAGTTGATTTCTGTGTAATGCTGCTACAATTTCAGAATTTACTTTTGACGGCACATTTTCCATCTTCTTTTTCCTGTCTGTTACTCGCCTGCTCTTATGACTACTCTTATTTCTTCCAGGTCTTATTCTTTCTTCGTGGCTTGTATAGGGAGTCTTCAGTGACATAACTATATGTTACTAGGAAAGTGCTTGCGATCTTGGTTTGTCAGATGATTTACAGTGGATATATTATGCTTGACCAATGCCAGTATGGCCATCTGTCTGAGGAGATGTCAAGTGCATTGGCTTGTTTGCATTTTACTGCTCTATATTCTTATAAACAATAGTGGAGCCATCAATTCTGATGGTACGTGATTCTACTCTGTATGAGAGCTGTGAGGTGCTTGAAATTCTTTGAAAAAATCCCCACCTTTTGTTCTTGAGTTTAGTTTTTAATTTTTTATATTATAGCACTGTTCACGTCCTGTACTCTTGCATCCAAGATTTTGCATAGCAAATAGCCTGGAATGCTTCATGGTCGTTATCCTTATTAGCTTTCTGATGTGTTCTGTTTTATTTCTGAATTGATGTCTGCGTTACCTCTGAATATTTACTTTTTTCTCCGTGCATGTCAGTATATGGAGGAGCATGAGCTCAAGTTCACTTGTGTTATGATTTGAACTTTCTTTTTGTGATTTTTGTAGGCGAGGCACTTTTAAACTTCAGGAATGCAATTGTTAGCTCAGATGGTATCCTTCCTCTGTGGAGACCAGAGGATCCCGACCCATGTAATTGGAGGGGTGTGACATGTGATAGTAAAACCAAGAGAGTAATATATCTGTGAGTTCTACAATTTATTCTTTTGCCACAATTGTTTTGAATTGATCCAAGATACGTCATCACCATTCACCAATACAGTGCTACAATCCAAGGAGATCAAGTTTGCAACAACTTTTGCATTGCCCTCTTATTAAACAAATTTGTTACAAATATTGTGGAAAAATGATGCAGAACTTTTTACTTTACCTTTTATATTGGAGTCATCATTATTTTATCAAATGGTTCAACATGAATCTTGAGGGTCTGTTCCTATCAAATGTCTTTAACACAAATTCTTTTATTGATTGATTTTTTTTTTCTAAATTATCTTCTAGGAGTTTGAAGAATCACAAACTAAGTGGTCCTGTATCACCTGAAATTGGGAAGCTGCAGCATTTGAGGATTTTGTATGCATTCTCTTGATTTCTGGCTTTTCTAGTAAATTGTTGCATTGTAGCTGATTTTGGAGGGAAGAGTTATTTGCTAATGTGCATTATTTTGCTTCAATTGCTGCAGAGCTCTATACAATAACAATTTTTATGGAATAATTCCTTCAGAACTAGGAAATTGCACAGAGCTGCAGGGAATGTATGTTCTTCTGATGTCAAATATTACTGAAATGACTAATGTACTGCTTTACAGCTATTCCTACTGAATTAACGTTTTGGGTCTTGTGTTGGTTCACTTAAAAGTTACAGCAATGTAAAATTGTAAATACGGTCTATTCTTTCCTCTTGTATTTTTGGCATTCAAGACTAGCATTATAACTTGTTGGTTTTCATTCAAGGAGTTAGAATCTTAAGATTTTTGATTTGGTGTTTGTGGTATTGTTTGGGAATGATGATTTGTAATTGATAAAATTAGCTTAAACTAGTGAGCAATTTATCAACTTATGGATTTCGCTTTGCATCTCTTTGCACAAAGGAAATTCTCCTTGTCAGCAAAAAGTTTTTAGATTGTAATGAAGAAACTCTGCTGTCTCTGTTCAATATCATTAAGATTTAGATTGCATTGCTCTTTTTTCTTAAGAGGTTATTGGTTTAAATTCCGATGACCTTTTAAATGCTCCAAAAATGGTCACCATATTTGTTTAAATTACAATGTACGCACCTTGGGCTTTCATGTGTCATATGGCCGTTTTCGTACTTGTATATCAAAATAGTCGTAAAGGGCTAAAGTCTGATGTCATAATATTCCTAGATACGAGTTAAATAATTTAAAACTGTGAAATTTATTATTGGAAACTGTAGTAGTCTAGATATACTTAATCCAAATAGGGTTAATTTTGGTATGTTCAATATGGTAAGATATATTGTTGTATTTCCGTTTTTTATGATCCAGTGAAGTATTTGTCCATGAGTTGAAATTTGTAGCGTATGTATGCATAGTGTTACTGTTACTGCTGCCATCAGAATCCTTCTATTTAATCTTATCTCTTTCAAATGTATTATTAGTTTATTTCTCGAAAGTAGACATGAATTCTCCTTGTTCATATATCCATAGTAGTCAAAGCGCTAGGCGAACCCAAGGCGACGGGGGGGTCATATAGCCTAGGCGCAAGGCGCAAGGCGAAGGCGCACAAAAGGCGCTCATAAGGCGCATGAACTTAAAAAAATTTAAAATAAAAAGTTTTCCACTTAAACCTAGAGGAAATTCAAGAATTCAAAATTTAATTCCAATCAATCTAATTCAAAGTTTAATTTCAAAGCTGTTAAGAATTAAAAGTTGACTAAAACCTAATTTCTATTGATCTAAAAACATAAATTATCAATCATCAACATATTCCCTATCTTCATTAGAATCACTCTCAAACTTGTCATCAACATATTCCTCCTCCTTCACCACATGATCTTGTCCAACTTCATCTTCATTGTCGAGCATACCTTATTAAAAACTAATTGGTGACTCATTTGTAGATTATATCACGTCAGTAGGCGGGGGTTCGGGGGCAGCGCCCCCGGTAGCAGGGTCCAGGGGCGGCAGCCCCTGGCGGGGTTCGAGGGGCAGCGCCCCTGGCGGGGTCCGGACGTGTCCATTCGAAAATAATGCATATATTTAGAAATATTTTGTAAATTGTTAAATAGGAGTTATTATTTTGTTTAAGAGGTGTCAATCACTGTTAATTTCTAAAAAAAAAACTCCAAAAATACATGTTTTCACATGCATAAACGCCTTTTGCGCTTAAGGCGCGCCTGGCGCCTTGCGCCCAGAACATAAAAGCGCACGCCTTTCACATGTGAACCGCCTGACCAGCTGTAGGGCGACATAGCTGGCGCCCTGAGCGCAGGCGCGCCTTAGGGGCGTCTGAGGCGCGCCTTTGACTACTATGAATACAGCAAGCCCAATTTCACAACAAAAGCTTGGGTCCTTACAGTTTACTTTTGTGTTTGACACTGACAAGTTTGTATTTAGTTTAGAATTCGCATCTTAGTTGCTCAATCAAAATATACCAACAAACACAAACCACTAATTTTAGGGAAATTTACAGCAAATACATATCAGAATATCACACATGGCAAAATCAGACCATAAACTAATTTTATGATGAATAGACTGAGATAATATCTAACCATTATAATCAACTGCATGTAGATTGTTATAGAACGGACATAAGGCTAAGATTCTTGTACATAACACTAAAAACCTTGCTTAACCATGCTCTAATCAATCAGACCAAAAAATGCTAGTCAATCAGAGCAAAAAATGCAGTCAAATAAACAAGAGGAAAAAATCAGAGTACCCAGTTCCATACATAAAGTGTCATGGACCCAAATTAATTATTAGTTAGTTGAAATTAGAACCTCATACTTTAGGCTTAAGTTGTCAATCGTAAGCATATATACAACAAAAAAGGAAAATTGGATCATTTGATAATAGTCAAATAAATACATCAAAGACAACAATATCACAAAAAAACAAAAAGATAACTAAACATTTTCTGCGAAGATAACTCACCTAAATGATTTCAGCAATACTTTTCTATTTACTCCCAAGTCCTAAGCCCGGGAAACCAATTATAATGTAGTCTTTCTCCCAAAAAAACTGCAATTCAGTCACTTCCAATTTAGATAAAACTGCGTACCTATAAGAATATGAGCAAATAGACATTATGTTAATTCATTTGGGATATTACACTATGAAGAATAGTTAAAACCCTATATGAATATGAGACCAAACTCACTTTCAAATGCATATGAAGTAATAATCACTTTTCTATTTAGTTCTTTGAGCACAGCTTGATGATGAGAATTTAATATTAGGCATGTTAATTACTTTAATAGCTTGTTGCATAAATAACAGGCTCACCTGCCACACGGGTAAGCCTATTGATGATAGAGTAGGCTCAGTCACAGACCCTTAAATTAACATTGCAAATCAGCTTCACGGCCAACTAATATCAGCTCATTAAATTAGAAAATTAATTAAGCACTACAATGCGCACAACAACATTCATCACAATGAA